>CM064543.1:2478283-2483283 GCA_032716605.1 Paralithodes platypus
TGTGTGTGTGTGTGTGTGTTACTCAGTTACTTGTTAGTCAAGGGGAATCCACGCAATGCGAGCTAAGCTCATTATTATCGTGCCTCCTTAACTGGGAATGTATTGCGTGAAATGCATGTTAAGTGTTTTTTATGTATCGTTGGAATGGCTGTGGATGTGTGTGTAGTCTGTATTTTAGCCAATTGGCGACATCTGGAAACGAAGGCTTAGGGTTAATCTATACGGTACCATTCTCACTACGGTACCAGTCTCACCCGAAGGCTTAGGTTGACCAGTAGCTTAGGTTGACCAGTACGATACCCATCTCACCTTGTAACCGATCACCAACCCCTAGATGGGACGTCACAACTTCGTCCACTTATACCAGGTTCCTATTTATACTGCTAGGTGAACAGAGGCTACACCGTTAAGAGAATTGCCCAAATGTCTCTTCCCCGCCCGGGTCTCGAACCCGGGACATTCTGGTTGTGAGCCAGACGCGCTAGCAGTTACGCCACGGGGAGGTAGGTGTGTGTGTGTGTGTGTGTGTGTGTGTGTGTGTGTGTGTGTGTGTGTGTGTGTGTGTGTGTGTGTGAGAGAGAGTTTTGTCAATTTACACTGCACATATTTCAATATAAATGTGTTTAATTAATGTCAGCCTCGCACAACCTAATGATATCTTGAATATTAGCAGGAGCATTAAAACTATTTGAATATCGGTGAGGGATTTGGCGGTTGTTACAGTCGATGGAAAGTTGCACAAAGTTAGAGATACAGCAAAGCGATTATATATTATGAGGATTGAGGATTAACATTATTAGAACAAATACAAATAAATAAAGCTGGTGAATTGACGACAGTATACTTGCTGTAGAATATTAAAGATACACTATTTATTTTGTGCTCATAATACGGTTTGAGAATATATATAAACAAAATGCAAGTTCAACCCTATCCCACTGCGATGCGATTGCAAAGATAGTTGGAAATATCATGTTTGCTGATTGGAAGTAAAATTACAGATGTCTTATTATGTTTTCTCAATTCTCCCACTTCTTACATCTTTTGTTAATCGTTATTTTATAATTAGAGTAGCATTTGTGTCATATAATATATTTTTATATTGGGAGTTTTGATGATTATTATTTATAGTTAACCCTTTCAATATTACGACTCCTCCATATCATTGTAGTTAACATTATGCGATTTAACCGGAGTCAGGAAGGATCTTTTAAGTGGATAATCATTATATTTATTATTTATTTGTTTACCACGTATCTCTCTAGACTCAAGAGGTCCTTCCCAAGGTGATTAAAACTGCGTGATATTATCCAGAATGCAATATATAGCTTCATTGAATACCGAAGGGGTATACCATAGTTATAAGTTAATTTGACTTTATATTGTCTTTGTCCCAGCTTTGGTTTGCAAGTTTGCAAGTTTTACATTTTAATTTGCATGTCAAAATTATGGAGTAAGATATACAACATATTGATACATGCTAAAGAACATGTCTATATCGAAACTGATATGGTGAGTTGATTACAAACTTGACTTAGAGAGGATAATATTAGATGATAGGAAGCTATCGCCTAAATTGATTAGATAATAACAGTTACAAATATTTATGAGAACAGTTGAACTTGCAGTTAAATTAAATTATTATTGATGAAAATTGATGGATATGGAAAACAAACTAGAATAAAATAACACGGAGAGAAAGTTAGCGTAGAAAGATCAACTGGTCAAGGTATTTTGAGGATATTAGTTTCGCTTATGGATGGGTATAAGGGCTGACGGAGTTATGAGGGTGGCCGAGGGGAGATGGGTTATTGAGAAAAGGGCTGATCGATTGATGGAACGTTGAAGGAACAGCCACGAGTAAAAATCGTGGCTTACCTCCATAATTTATACAAAACATATTGTATTCTTAGTTCACATTAATAATCGTGTACTGTTTATGCTACAAAACACATTAACAGTATATTATAGCCTTGTTCGATTCTCCGACTGAGTGCAAGAAAGGCCAATATCCAGAAACGCCCATATTTACTTTGCCCGATGGTCTAAATATTACATGTAGTGGTATAAAGACGAATTTATTCCTCCATTTTTAGTGTCCGCGTGCTATTGGAGGAGGAGATTTTCCTTATTATCACTAAACAGTATATATTTTTCTACACATGGTTTAATGGACCAACGTTTTAATTGGCATTTCTGGACTTTGGCCTGTTTTGCACTTAGCCGGAACAGTTTAAGGGGCAGATAGTCGCTTTTGCTGAACCTCCTTCTTCCTCATGTTTAGCATATTAGGTTTGAGATTTTAAGATGTTTCTTCCATTATTATGGCGATTTTGAGACCTTTCGCCCCATTTCTTTGTCAATATTAAAACCTTTCGTGCCATTTATTTATTTTTATTTTTTGTACTCCTGGTGAACGATAGCGAGCCTGTAATTTTAGAAGGAACCGGCCTTCAGCCGGGACATTTTTCTACCGAAAAATGTACACATTTATCTTGAAAGGGGGTCTAAGGGGTGTGTTTTTAAGCTAGATGGAGGTCTAGCGAAGAAACAAATAAATATATAAATACATAGACCAAAAAAAACAAGCACTACCTCCTTAATCTATTGTATAGCGAGATAATAATAACGCTAAAATGATGAGGGTGCGACATGCCTTTAGCTCGTGACTGTACATAGAAAAAGCAAAAAATAAACCCACCATAGGAGGTCATCTCACGAAACTCTATATCGGCCGACTAGAGTATTTATTATAGCAGATGCAACCCGGCATAATTACGTGCGACCCTTCCACACGAATCTTCTTGAGCGCCTAGGGTTTATAGTTGGTAAGGAGTAATTTGGAAATGTTTTGTTGGAAGGGAGGCAAGTTATTATCGGTAATATCGTGGCGTCCGGTTATGAAGCATTAGCTGTAGTTTCACTCTCACGCTCACTAGAGATCCTGTGGTCAAAGAGATCGGCCAAAGCTTTCTGGAGACGCTAATTTTGGTGCTGCACTTATCAAACAGCGGGGTACAATTTATATCTTGGCATGTACAATCGGCCTAATAATTGATGTCTGGGCACTAAGTATATTTTGATCAATAATTGGTATCGGCAATATCTAAATATAATATCTTAATTTCGAGTGAGATATTCAAACATGTTCCTACACATACCCACCCAATACAATATCTGACAGACATTATTACAGCACATAGAGAGTCAAACGTAATGACAGCTGAGACATGACTTATTAGCTCTACCGTACCAGTATTGCCGAATATTTATAATGATAATGGTCAAATTTGATTAAAGAGTTTTGAGAGGCGAATGCCATTAATGGCAACAGTATAGTGATGGGGATATAGGTTGTAGTGAGAGATGTTCTTAGGTAGCTATAAGATAGATGAATTGTAGGGGATAATTATAGGTTGCAGTGAGAGATGTAGTGGAGGGGATAGATGTGTAAAAGACCAAATAGGGGTGTAGGGAAGAAGGGGTCTGCCTCGTATGGGCAAATAGGCTTTGTGCAGACTTCCATTTTTCTTGTGTTTTTATGTTCAATATGGCGAAGGTTGACGGACCTCTATTATTAAAGGGTCTCTCCTGCACATGATTCCAGATCCTGGAAGTACAGCCACTATATAGTACATTTGTGTGTGTGCCTCTTCTGTTTTACTTGAACATAATTATAATCATCGCAGTTTAATATTTGACTTTCATTAGGACATAATTCATATTTGTTTTCGCCAACTCGCCAATTACTTTACAAATAAACCTAACTAATGAAATATATGACAGTAATGAATACATGTGGTACTCCAAGGACTCGAACCTAGGATACTCACACCGAAATTCCGCACACTAAGCACTAGGCTTATGTAATGTAGTTATCACATGGACTTATATGAATGGTTGTACTAGTAGCTTTACTGTTTGGATTCATGATAAATTATGTGTTTTGTATCCTAACTGCATATGCAACTTTTACACCAAGGCTAACATTTTGTACCCACTCAATGATTTTATGTATGGAAGGAAACATAGTATGGTTGAATTTGAAATTTAGTTAGTTGTGCAGTCGTTAATTCATATAGTAAATTTACGGTTTTATAGCAAATTATTATTTCAAGTTAATCGCACTATTTCTATTTCCATACATACAAACTCACGGAGTGGGTACAAATTTATGGTAGCAACTGTACACACATAACAATACTCAATTGTTCTTGTTCCCAACCTTAACTGCGATAGAATAGTCATATGACAGGGTTACGATATACTTTATCTACTGTGCAGTCTGTTACACTACACCCCTTCCATATAATGTTAGTGACATTACCGGGAAGTTTCAGGTTATACATTATATTTTAGATATAATATGAATGATAATGTACAAATATTTGTGGGCGCTGCCAGGAATTTAATCGATGTATAATTTAAACAGTAATAATACGATAACACAGTTGTATTTATAATATTTTCTGGCACTCAGTTAAGGTCACTTATTTCCCTAACAATTGCTCGTAAAGGCAGTGTAGTCGACCATTAAATTTAGGCCTAAGTTGTAATAGCGTGCCGGTGTTAGTAGGGTGGCTGGCTGGGTCCATCAGTTCCATACTTTTCTTTCCAGTGGTACCGGTATATGAATTTTGGTATTTTTTCTTTATCTGAAACATTGCCTCTATTCGTTTTACATAGACATCACTTACTCCCATTCGCCTCCCAACTCCAACAAATATTGATGACCTCCGTCAACGAAGGTGGATGGAGGTTATGTTTTTGCCTCCGTTTGCGTGTCTGTAAACAAGATATCTAAAAAGATTATGAACCGATTGCCACGAAAATTTGGTGGGTAGATAGGATATTCGCCAAGGGAGAAGTGATTGACTTTAGTAGTAGGCGATTGGTAGAGTACTTATCTCTGCCAGCTTATGCGGGCTTACGAGATCTCCCGATTGCCTCTGTAGTTCTATATGTGTTATCTTTTGTCTTTGTTTATTTCATTTAATCGT
>CM064543.1:2488283-2560783 GCA_032716605.1 Paralithodes platypus
AAGGGCCTCCGGCAAGTAACAAGATTATAACTATCTCACTTAACCAACCCTTTTTACTACCACAGATCCTACTTAAACTAAGTGCACGAAATCGTCTAAATATAGCAAGAATAAAATTGAAATGACGTCACTGGTACAGAAGGGAGTAAAGAGTTGTCCAGTAGTCTGTGTAGGGTTGTGTGTGTTAACCCCCAAACCCCCCCCCCCCCCTTCCTGACTGCAGTGGGCATCAATAACCAATCACATCAATGGACCGTCATTAACCCCCCCCCCCATCATCAATCACCACGCTGTTTGATCCTCCTCTGCTGGGTCACCTCATTTTTAGGCATTTTGATTTATGTACCGTATTTGTTTATTATTATTATGAACCCATTCATCAGTACCGGTGACGTCGTTTTCATCATATTCTGGACACTATTAGACAATTACATTCAGCTTAGGAAGGATGTGTGATAGCTCACAGGATTAAATGAGATAATATGTAGCACATACTAAAAAACAACACAGGCCTTTACACACACGCTCACACAAAGAGAGAGAGAGAGAGAGAGAGAGAGTGCGTGCGTGCGTGAGTGTGTGAAAGAGAGAATTCTCTCCTTTTCCACAACCCCCCCCCCCCCCCCCTTCATTCCAGCACCCGTCCTGACGTCCAGTTGTTAGGGTTGGGTGCGACATTCCTGGTGTGTCCTGAATGTCTCACACCACCACCATCACCATCACCACCACCTCCACCACCACCACCACCACCACCACCTTACACCTTACACCCTGCTTAGTAAATAGTCCTGCGTGTCACCTATCCCACATAACATCTCATACACACACACACAAACATGTCCACACGCCCACCCACCCAGGCACTCACACACAGGCATATCAACATCCCCCCATCCCCCCCTCCCCCCCCCCCACACACACACACACACACATACGCACACTTTCTTTTATGTGTGTAGTCCCATGTTTAGTCCCAATAGCTTTGAGATTTAAAGACGTTTGTTCCATTATTTTGCCAATTTTAAGACCGGTTGCCCCATTGTTTGTCAATCTATAGATCTTTCGTGCCATTTAGGTGTCGATTTTGTCCTGGCGAGTGATGCGAGCTTGTAATTCTAGGAGGAACCAACCTTCGGCCGAGACATTTTTTTTTTTTACCGAAAAATTTACAAATTAATCTTGAAGGGGGGGTCTAGGGAGTGTTTTCTTAAGCTTGAAGGAGGTCTAGCGAGGACACTTTAAAATACATAACTCATTAAATAGACCAAACAATAACCACTACCCCCTTAACCTTTGCATCGGAAAATCTTCTAGAACTGCCAAGTTTGGGGTATGACGTCCAAAGTATTTTTTTTCCCAGTCAATTTATTCCAATTATTCCCTTAAATATACTTTCGATTATTTTATAGATATTTTCTAGAAGGCTATGGGCTCCTTTAATCTGCATATTCAGCTCATCTAATTATTATTTCCTAATGTATGCTTGTGATTTATTTAAGAGGGGTCACTTGTCACTTTTCTCTTTTTGTCCTTGTCTCTCTTTCTCTGGCTTGTATCCATGCGGCCCCATTCAGCCGACTGTTTTAAGACGTTTATCCACATCCAGGTGTCGATTTCTTCCTGGCGAGCGATAGCGAGCCAGCATTGTATGGAGAAATCCGGCTTCGCCGGAGAAATTTTTCTATCGAAAAGTGTACAAATTTAGCTTGCTGTCAAAAATAAAAAACTATATATATGCTGGCTCGCTACTGCTCGCCAGGAAAATATTAACACCTGGATGGGGGTAAACGTCTTAAAAATAGTAGGCTGAATGGGGCCGACTGGATACAAGCCAAAGAGAGAATGAGAGAAAGAGAAAAAAGGGCACGAAAGGTCTTAACTCTTTGGTTGCGGGGTGTTTTGGGCTATTTAGGGCATATTCAGGCACTCCTGAATGATGAATCAAGCATCTGCAATAAATGAACTGTATTCTGCCAAAAACTAGGCGAAAATAGCTTCAAAATGAGACCTGAACGGGCCTCATACGTGGTCTTGTTCACCCACAGCGGTGCCATTGAAACGCGGGAAACTCGCTATTTGTTAGCACTCGCTCACTTGGCAACACTGTTGTGTGAGGCAGTGAGAGACCCGCGCGAGACACAGTCTACCTCAGTGGGCCGCTCGCTGCTCTGAGGAATGGAGATGGGCCCCTCACGCTCCCGCCCACTGACACTCGATTTTTAAGTTTTTTACAGGTTTTTGAAGCCTGGAAATTCCTGTAAATTGACAGGACGATCCAGAACATCACCCGCAGCGAAAGGGTTAATATTGAATACAAAATAAGGCGAAGTGTCTCAAAATCGCCAAACTAACGGAACGAACGTTTTAAAACCTCAAGACTAATATGCTAAACATGAGGGAGAATGGGGTCCAGAAAAAGCGAGTAGTACCCCCTTAATAAGTATATACCCTAGAATAGAATGTCTCCCTTTAAAATGCTGCTTTGGAAAGGTGCTACATTCTCCTTCCGAGTGTTATGTTTTGCGAGCCAAGGGGAGAACAAACCCCCTGCCCATAAGTAACACTATTTCCTGTGTCCCCCCCAATAGCCGTCAGTTTATCAGTAACACCCGGCACCCTTCCTCCTCCCACGTCACCAGGTATTGTGTCTACGGACCGGCATTGTTGGAATTTCATAACAGATCAACAGAATGCAAATCGCTCGTGGTTATGTTTATGGAGAGAGAGAGTGAGAGTGAGTGAGTGAGTGAGTGAGTGAGTGAAGAGCTAGTCATAGCATCAGGATGCGCATGCAGGTAATTTGAGGTAGGGAATGGTGTATGGGATTGGGCGAAAAGAACCAAGCCAAACAACTGATACAAGAAGTATATACATATAGAGGTGTATGCCATAAAGAAGAAGTGAAATGCACAAAGTGGGCGTTTATAAAGTTCACTGTCGTTCGTGCGGGACTAGTGAAGTGTTTTTATTTAACACTTGCAAATGTGACACCCCCCCCCCCCCCACTGCCACCTCCTCCTCCCTCTCGACTAGACCTTTGCTTTTCTCCTCCCTTCCCGTACATAGATTTGCTTTGGAGATGGACCAAAAAAACTTTGTTAGACAATTCAACACAAAATTCCTTGGCATTATTATTGAAAACAACTTCTAAGGCAATATGGCATTAGTCTTATATGTAACAAGATTAGTAAATACTGTGGTATGTTGTACCGCATTTGTAACTCATTAAGGGGAGATCTCCACTTGAGGGATTTTTTTATTGACCCCTTTCTCCCTCATGTTTAGCCCCATTGCTTTTGATATTATAAAACGTTTGCCCCATTAGTTTAGCGATTTTAAGAACTTTCACCCCATATTAAGACCTTTCGTGCTATTCAGGTGTCGATGTTATCCTGGCGAGCGATAGCGAGCCTGTAATTTAAGAGGAATCGGCCTTCGGCCGGGACATTTTTCTACCGAAAAATGTACAAATTTATCTTGAAAGGGACTCAAGGGGGTGTAATTTTAAGCTTGATGGAGGTCTAGGGAACAAACTAAATACCTCCCCTTAAGCATGCAAGCACGAAAACAAATATATTTAGCTTCTAATTTATCCTCATTTCACATACGGTAACACAGTTTAGGAAGCAGCAGGTGTGACAACCATTAAGCCGAATAAAAGTGCGCAAACGCGAGTTATGCGAACAATAGCTGGTTTGGGGATGTATGAGAGTACAAACGAGGCATATTTCGCCCTGAAATTGTTGAAAATAATGGGTATTGAAATATTTGACCATTGTTTGTGTAAAGGTCCACCACTGTTTGTAATAATAGCTACTTTCAAAATGGATACAACCAAAGAGATCTAGTTTGAGGGTGATCCTTTCGATACTTTTCTAATACCCTTTGGCGTGACAATCATAACGCTTTTCCGTTATAATTCTTGGGAGAGAGAGGGTGGGGGGGGGGGGGGGGATTATACATTGGGAAGGGGGTCACTCTAACTATGAAAATACTGTTAAGGGAGCCCACCTCGCTTTTTTTTGTTTTATCTTTCTCTCCCTCTCTCTTTGGCTTGTATCCATTCGGTCCCATTCAGCCTACTGTTTTAACACGTTTAGCCCCATCCAGGTGTCAATATTTTCCTGGCGAGCGGTAGCGAGCCAGCATATATATATTTTTGTTTTGACAGCAAGCTAAATTTGTACGTTTTTCGATAGAAAAATGTCTCCGTCGAAGCCGGATTTCTCCATACAATGTTGGCTCGCTATCGCTCACCAGGAAGAAATCGACACCTGGATGAGGATAAACGTCTTAAAACAGTTGGCTGAATGGGGCTGAATGGATACAATCCAGGGAAAGAGAGAAAAAGAGAGAAAGATAAAAACAAAAACGGTGACCCCCCTTAATCTCATGTTGGAGTCTATTATGCTAAATAAATTGTCAAATGCCATTCCATGTAAGCGAACAACATATACAATATAATTATATTCGATCAATTACTGTATATTCAATATTTTCCTTCATTGCTGAATATTTGAATTATAATTTGATAGAAATACCTTTTTGATACTAATGATGAAAGAGTATGGAGTATAATTTCTAAGCCTGGTTGAAGATATTTATTCTTTAGCTATTTAACCCTTTCACTGCGGCCAACGTAAATATCCGGCCTATGTGAAAAAGGGCTACACTGCGGCTGACACACATATACACTCCTATAGTACCGGCTGAGTTGGTTGCACCAATCTGCTTCGCTTGTTG
Source organism: Paralithodes platypus (assembly GCA_032716605.1). Taxonomy (NCBI): domain Eukaryota; kingdom Metazoa; phylum Arthropoda; class Malacostraca; order Decapoda; family Lithodidae; genus Paralithodes; species Paralithodes platypus. The sequence goes on from CM064543.1 coordinate 2,493,027, forward strand.
CCATACGCTTTCAGGAGGTTCTTAGCTTGCCACCCATACTTATATCAGTGTGCTTAGTGCATTGGTTGAGGGGTGTGTATACAAGGAATAGGTATTTTAGAAGCTGAAAAAAAAACAGGGCCACTTCTTCATGTATTTGTGACAGCTATACACCAGGTACAAATATAAAGTTAATTTAATTTTAATTTCAACAACTCTTACTGTCTTGTAAACACAAAAATTATACAATAACTGTAATTATCAAGTTATTGCGAGTGGTAATGAAGAAGGAATTACTATTATGGGGGAGAGTTTAATCCAATATTTTCATTGGAGCTTGTTCTAATTTGCTCAGGGCTACGGATATGGCACTAGAGCGACACATTTATAGCTGCTGCACTGAAGGGGTTAAGTACCGGTTACATGGCATCATTTCCATGTTATTCTTGCAAGTGCTAAACAATTTTATACATCTACCGAAGCATCACCAGTAATCAATTGGGTAAGCTCTATCTTAGTGAATCCTTTAACTCCCATAGATCCTTCCTCAACTTAATGCATTTTTTTATTTTACATAAAAGGTTGGAATAAGAAAACAAAATAATTCTCACGAAAAAAAAAAATAATCCATTCATCCAATGGTGTTATCCATTCAAGAAAAACCTATAAAAGCTGAGTTTAACTGTTTGTTTTCTTCAAAGATGGCAAAAATGTACTCTGAAGAAAGGAGTTCCAAAGAGACGTGGTTCGGGGTGTAAATTAATATTGATAAGTAGGTGTTCCGCAATGTGGGGGAGTGATTGTTAAGTCATGTGCACTAACAGGTGCCCTATACCCTGTTTCATTTCATCTGGCGGTAAATTGAATCCCTTAGCAACTGATTTATCAATAGCCTAACTAACGGGAAAATGAAAAACTACAAATTCTCTGCTTCATATTAGTGACAAGTTTTCATAATTAACACCATAATTCGCTGCAAAACCTTCATAATAGCGGAGTAATCAAGAGGAAGAGACAGCAATTTACCGTCAGATGAAATGAAACAGACTATAGTACCACAGGGAAAGATGCGAAGAGGTGGCACAATTGCAACAGTTTCAACTGAACACTAACATAAAATTATCTGTAAAGCAATGCAACGGATGCTACATTTCTTTGTATATATAACGGAGGGGGAGGGGAGGGGGGAATTCATTAGTAATGATAGGGCTATTGATAATTCTAATTGCTCTGTTTTGTAATTTAGCTAACTGCCTCGGCGCCCACCTCTCCACAAACGCGAGCAATAGTCGAGCTGAATACGGATACTGTTATAATGTTTATATTATTATGGCTAGTAGCTCATCAATGAAAAAATTAACAATATCGGTAAAGAAGCCCAACATTTTTTAGTCAAGGATCTAACGTGAGATGTCCAACTGATGTTAACTTTAATGGATACACCTAGGCTCTCATTGCTGGAAAGATGGGAATGTTGGTTTCATTGAAATTATAAGATTCAGGTTGTCCAGATTTTTTTTAGGATACGTCTGGGAAAACTGAAATGATTAATTAAAATAAATAATGTATTTACTCAATTGACATAATGGCTAATGTGCAAACAAAATGTTGAAAATATGAGCTACATAAACACTAATAAATGATGCATTAGTGTATGTGTGTGTGCGTGAGTGTGTCCTTTTCTGCCACAGTTGTTTACACTGAGGCCCCCCGCTGAGTTTGTATATGTGCGTATTAAGGGGGCCCACCTCGTTTTATTTTGATCTCTCTCCCTCATTCTCTGGGTTGTGTCCATTCGGCCCCATTCAGCCAACTGTTTTAAGACGTTTATCCCCATCCAGGTGTGTATTTTTTCCTGGCGAGCGGTAGCGAACCTACATATATCTTTTAAATGTTTTTTGACAAATGGAAGTGTTTAGTACGCCGGCTGAATGTTACTTGGTTCCTGTGTGTGTATTTACTTAATTGTATTTACCTAATTGTAGTATACAGGAGTTGAGCTTTCTAGGCTCTTATTTTCCCGCTTCCTGAGTTACAATGATATAATTTTGCCTTAAAATCTAACTTTGCCTTTGTGTATGTGTCTGTGTGTGTGTGTGTCTGTGTGTGTGTAAAGGAGTACAAAGGAAGCCAAGTAGCAACAGGTCTAGTAAGCCCTCGAGGTTGCTTGCCTTCTAAATCACTACTGCTCAAAATGTTTGAACAGTGGTTTAGAGTGGGTAAGGGACAATTGGAAAGGGAAATACTGCTCTAGGGCTAATGTACCTGGCAGGGTTAGGATATGTTAGTAGGGGACAATTTGGGTAAAGAACGTAACACAGCTATAAGTGATCCTTCGTATATATGCCGAAAATTGAGTAACATTTAGCTTGATGTTTTATACCTGTAGTGATCTTTGATGTAACCGGGGAAAAAGGAGAAACAAAAAGTTATTCATTCACAAATTCAGTCAGTCGCGGGTTTAAGGCAAGGTGTTTGTGTATGCTGTGTTTAAAGGAATCAACGGTGCTGCACTCTATCTCGAGGAAGTGTTGTGTGTGTGTGTGTGTGTGTGTGTGTGTGTGTGTGTGTGTGTGTGTGTGTGTGTGTGTATGCTATGTTTAAAGGAATCAACGGTGCTGCACTCTATCTCGAGGAAGTGTTGTGTGTGTTGTGTTGAAGGAGGCTAGGGGGAAGCAGGGGGAAGTGATTAACAGGCCGGCAAGATGAAGATGGTGGTGTTTCAGTGTGTGGAATGTTTGTGTTGGCTTCCACACTCTCTTTGCTTGGTTGCTGGGTAGGGACGCCACGCTTGCACACTTTATTAACCCCTTCTGTACCGGTGACGTCTTTTAAAATATATTCTAGCTATACTTGGACGATTTTATTCAGTTAAAGAAAGGCCTCCAGCAATTATCGGGCTTCAAGCTATCTTACTTAATCCTATTTACTACCACAGATCCTTCTGAAACTGCATAAAATCGTCTACATTTAGCTAGAATAAAATATATAAAGACGTTGTCGGTACGGAAGGGGTTAAACCTATGCCCTTTTTATCTTAACCTCTTCAATATTATGACCCCTTTTACCTGCAGCGGAACCCTGAATGTCTATGAATGATTAATCCTCTCCGACATATGACGCAATTTTGAGCCTATTGGGGATACTTTAAAGCCTTCGTTACTATCAGGGGTATTTAGAAACCTTTAGTTTAGTTACTTCAACCTCTGCAGTTGTCTTTGAGTTAGCTGTGGGCAGAAAACTAATTTTGGAGAGGTAATTATAAGAGTGAGAGAACTCTATTTCTTATTGCTAATCTGGCAACCTCTGCGTCATAAATGCGTGAAAGGGTTAACTTTGTTGTTGTTATTGTTTTTCGTGTTAGCAATCATAGTTGGTGGGTGTGTATTTATTTTTTTTATTTGACGCTGTTTGTTGTTAGATACTGCACTTAATTAAACTTGGTATGTGGACTAGACGTTACCGCCAAAAGTCCTATGCCTCGTGAGTGCCAAAACTGCACACCCAATCCTGATACACTATAGAGACGTGAGTGTCCATTAAAGGAACGGTTTTAGTGTTATGTCCTATTGGGGGTATTCAAGGCAGAGCTGCCTCATTTGGCAAGTTTCTAAATTTGCGATCAGATTATACAAAATTTCACATCTCTCTAGGTCTACTCCTCTGCGCAACTCCCTCCACGTTCACTTTCTTACATTTCATACAATTTTGATCATCCTTCCTCTCCATATGTCCCTGTTGAGAAATTACACCGATAGAGATGAAAAAAAATAAAAAATAAGCTACGATAGTTTCAACTATCTTGAATCTTCTTCACATGGAAATAATCCAGTCAATACTTTCGATTCATACACCCATTTTTATTGTTCTCATCTGGTATATCTGCAATATATGTATATATATATATATATATATATATATATATATATATATATATATATATATATATATATATATATTCTAATGATAGGCTAAATATTTTGAAGAAACCCGTCATCATAATGAAAGGGTTAAAACCACTCCGTTTACGGTGTGGTTTTCCACTAGGGGTAAAGCCCATCTGTCGCAACTGGTCCAACTGTTTCCTGGTGTTCCAAGTCAAAACGGCCACAACCAGAACTGCCTCAATATATGAGGTATAGTAAATACTCTATTTCTTTTCAGCTGACGATAAATTGAATCCCTTAGCAGCTAATTTATCGATACTTAATGGAAACAAATATGCAACTACTTTGTATCTGCATCATATTAACCCGCACTGTACCGGTGACGTCTTTTTAATTTTATGATTGCTATATGCAGACGATGTTGTGCAGCTTAAGAAAGATGTGTGGTAATAAAAGAGGTTACGTGAGATAGTTAAAAGCATGTTAATTACTGGAGCCCTTTTTTAGACTGAATAAAATCGTCTAATAGTAGCCAGAATATAGTTAAAAGAACGTTACCGGTACTGAACGGGTTAGTTTGTCGATTTTATGACCTTTCGCCCCCATTGTTTTCAATATTTAGGTGGCGATTTTTGTCCTGGCGAATGATAGTGAGCCTGTAATTTTGGAAGAACCGGCCTTCGGCCAGTTCTTCCAAAATTAATATAGAAGGGGGATCTAATGGATGTTTTTTTTTAAAGTTTGATGGAGGTCTAGGGAAGAAACTAGACAAGTATTAAATATATGAAAAAGTCGACCGAAAAATGAACCATCCCCCCTTAATTTGTAGTTCTAATCTGTCATTTTTCCCAACTGGGCCAACTGTTTCCCGGAGTTGATTAGGAAGGACTGTAGCCTGACCCCTCTCTTTCCATGTGTGGAGTGTGTCGCTCACCACCCTACTGACCGCACTCTCATCACTACCCTATACAGTTTTATTACTCTCCCCTTCAGTCACTCCACCTTCATTCAGTATCAGCGTGTTCATAATTATGCTATCCTTCTTGCGGTGCTATTCTTAGGCCTACCGAACATAATCTAACACAACTTTATTGTAGCATAGCCGTCTTTAACTTAATATTACGAAATTACCATAACAATAGTTTAACCCTACTATCCTTTCCTAACGTAAGGTAGCCTAAGGGACTTAAGGGGAGGTTTTTAGTTGATTCCCTAGACTTCCATCAAGCTTAAAATTACTCCCCCCTAGACCCCCTTTCAAGATAAATTTGTACATTTTTCGGTAGAAAAATGTCCCGGCTGAAAGCCGGTTCCTCTTATATTACAGGCTCGCTATCGCTCGCCAGGTAAAATCGACACCTACATGGCACGAAAGGTCTTAAAATTGACAGAAATGGGTCGAAAGTTCTTAAAATCGTCAAAATAATGGGGCGAACGTCTTAAAATTAGGAAAGCAATGGGGCTAAACATGAGGGAGAAAGGAGTCAAGAAAAAAATCTCTCAAGTGGATATCTCCCCTTAAGCTAAACAACTCCAGTACAAGCGAAAACTGTTGTGAGCGAAGGTACGTGTGAACGACATAATTGGTGAAGACGGATTCACAGGAGAGATTTTGCTCGTAACTTTTCTTTTCCGCAAATTTGATCTGACATTTTCTAAGATACATGTTGGTAATATTGTTGTGACCTATAATAATCTACTTTCAATCGAGTTACTGATACATGTGCAACAGTCACCAAACGTTACCAGAACCTTGACCAGAACAGTGACCCATGGAGATCAAAAGTTTTGGGGAGAAGCCCTCGCGTAAATATACTTTTTATCTCACATGAACACACATTGCACTTGGCTTGGGTAGGGGGGCTAACGGGTATGAGTGTTAGAGAAGAGGGGGTAAGATTAACCACTGTAAATTTATTTGTTCCAGCCTGTGGTATTACAGTTGTAACACCTGAATGTATCCCGTCATATGGTGGGAGAGGTGACCGGTCAACTCAACCAGTAGACCATTTCAACCAGTAGCTCTCAACCAGTGCCAAATCAACCAATACGGTTAGGTTAGGTTAGTACTATATTTTGGCACTGGTTTGGTTGGTCTTGGTTGATTTGGCACTGGTTGAGAGCTACTGGTTGAGATGACATGGAACCGGTGGGAGAACGTAGGATCGAATTATTGAGGTGAAGATTGCTAATTAGTATATGCCACACGTGTGCTGTTGTCGAATAGGCATTTACTGAATGCTCCAATTTTGCCTTCAGTAATATTTAAATCTAAGCATACTCTATAATCCTGGGAAATAACGTGTAGTATATCCCTTGTGTACCCACGTGTAAATAACGTGTAGTATATCCCTTGTGTACCCACGTGTAAATAACGTGTAGTATATCCGTTGTGTACCCACGTGTAAATAACGTGTAGTATATCCCTTGTGTACCCACGTGTAAATAACGTGTAGTATATCCGTTGTGTACCCACGTGTAAATAACGTGTAGTATATCCCTTGTGTACCCACGTGTAAATAACGTGTAGTATATCCCTTGTGTACCCACGTGTAAATAACGTGTAGTATATCCCCTGTGTACCCACGTGTAAATAACGTGTAGTATATCCCCCTGTGTACCCACGTGTAAATAACGTGTAGTATATCCCTTGTGTACCCACGTGTAAATAACGTGTAGTATATCCCTTGTGTACCCACGTGTAAATAACGTGTAGTATATCCCTTGTGTACCCACGTGTAAATAACGTGTAGTATATCCCTTGTGTACCCACGTGTAAATAACGTAGTATATCCCTTGTGTACCCACGTGTAAATAACGTGTAGTATATCCCTTGTGTACCCACGTGTAAATAACGTGTAGTATATCCCTTGTGTACCCACGTGTAAATAACGTGTAGTATATCCCTTGTGTACCCACGTGTAAATAACGTGTAGTATATCCCTTGTGTACCCACGTGTAAATAACGTGTAGTATATCCCTTGTGTACCCACGTGTAAATTTATAATGAAATACTTTAAGGGGTGTCACCTACTTTTTTGTTTATCTCTCTCTCCTTTTCTCTCTTTCCCTGGCTTGTATCCATTCGGCCCCATTCAGCCAACTGTTTTAAGACGTTTATCCCCATCCAGGTGTCGATAATTTCCTGGCGAGCGATAGCGAGCCAGCATTGTATGGAGAAATCCGGCTTCGCCGGAGAAATTTTTCTATCGAAAAATGTACAAATTTAGCTTGCTGTCAAAACAAAAATATATATATGCTGGCTCGCTACCGCTCGCCAGGAAAATGTTGACACCTGGATGGGGGTAAACGTCTTAAAACAGTAGGCTGAATGGAGCCGAATGGATACAAGCTAAAGAGAGAGGGAGAGAAAGAGAAAAAATAGCGAGGTGGGCTCCCTTAAGTGCGCATATAGGAAGAAATTAAGAGAACAAACAGAAAACAACGATGCAATAATAAGAGAAGAGTGAAGAGGAGATTAAATCGTATATTAATACGGGATTAAAAGACAATGCAGCAAATAGGACAGGCATGTAGACAACTAACACTAAAGATAATGGAAGAAAAGAATGGGTAAGTTTAAGAGTAGGAAACAGGGGATTATATACACTAAATATAAGATAGGAAAAGGAAAGTTTAAGAGGAGGAAAGAGCGGATTGTATCGTACATTTAACAGCGAGTCTAAGAAAATATAAGTAAATTGGAAGGAAACCAAGACGACATATACACGAATATCAATGACAGCAAAGACTAAATTATAATGTAATACTTGCAAACTAAACAAACCAAAACTGGGACAAAGACAATATAAAGGCAAAACAACTAATCAAAATCGCCATGTGGAAACAACGCTTACTAAGATCAAATTTATGAAATAAAAGAACACAAAAGAAGAGGGAAGTTGGGAGGCAGGAGGGACAGGACAGGAGTCGAGGGGTGAGATCCGGTTACAGAGTCTTGGCCACAATCTGCTAGGCAAATAAATACTTGACATTGGCTTCTGTTCCGTCCACCACAACCCTCCTATCTCGGCTCAAGAGGGGGGGGGGGGGGGGGAGAGAGAGAGAGAGAGAGGTGTAGGTATGTGTGCTATTATTATGTCTGTATTAGTTGCTTTGATTACACACACACACCTCCCCGTGGCGTAACTGATAGCGCGTCTGGCTCGCAACCAGAAGGTCCCGAGTTCGAGACCCGGGCGGGGAAGAGACATTTGGGCAAGTTTCCTAACGGCGTAGCCTCTGTTCACCTAGCAGTATAAATAGGAACCTGGAATACGTGGACAAAGTTGTGACTTCCCATCTGGGGTTGTATTGGTGATCGGTTACAAGGTGAGATGGGTATCGTACTGGTCAACCTAAGCTACTGGTCAACCTAAGCCTTCGGGTGAGAATGGTACCGTACAGATTAACCCTAAGCCTTCGTTTCCAGATGTCGCCAATTGGCTGAAATACAGACTACACACACATCCACAGCCATTCCAACGATACATAAACACTTAACATGCATTTCACGCAATACATTCCCAGTTAAGGAGGCGCGATAATAATGAGCTTAGCTCGCATTGCGTGGATTCCCCTTGACGAACAAGTGAGTGAACACACACACAATGTTGCTTAACTGGTATATTTCCTTGAGGAGGAATTATTTCACTATTGCACGGGTTTATATACAGTACATTAGACATGTGTATCTGCTGTATGTTAATTATGTGAAGGAGGGTGTGGGTTAAGTAGGGGAAGGTAAGTTGATACTGGTGAGGCCTCAGAGGACACTTACAATAAATGACACATCTCAATTACTTGATGTGTCTTTCGTCTCATACCGCTTACCATGGTTTTTCCTATGTTTTAGTAGGTTACATAATCTTATTTATTAGATATTTCACATCACTTTATACATAAGTTAATTCCTTGAAATCGTAAGTTTTTCATAAATGTTGAACCCAATTATTTGAGATGCTCTACTTAAGGTGAGTACATTCGCCGACTATTAGTTTATCCCTTTAAGTCTGAGAAGGCTTTCCTAAGCAGTGTGAGATCGTCTGGCGAGCATAGTATTGTATACACATTTTTTACAGCTTAGAAAACTCCCTGGAAGCCACTAACATATCCTAGTTGGTACTATTGCTTATATTATATGTTAACCCCTTCATTACGGTCACACCTTATTTTTGGGCCTTTATTTAGACTAACTTTAGACCATTAAATGTAGTATAAGAAAGACCTGTGTAATCCAGATGTTATATTGACATAGTATTTACTCCTTTGAGTCCTAGAAGTAAATTATTAGGTGAAGAAAATCGTCTAATAGTAACCTGAATTAGACTCAAGTTATATACGTCATCACACACACACGTTGCATAGGCACGTGTATTTGAACGTGTGTATTATATGTAGATATGTAAATTAATGTAAATCGATGTGATACACTTGCACTCAGTATCTTTGATGTAATTATGCTAAATGTATATTATACTTCAACATTGTAAGTTAAGCTTACCATTTCCACATTTATATTCATGTACATTATCCTTTTTATATGCTCATCCACTAGATTGCAAAATGTGTATTTTTCGGTCTTCGGGATGCCACTTTTTTTTAAATATACCGTTTATTATTATTATTATTATTAGTATCATTAGTATTATTATTAGTATTAGTAGTAGTATTACACACACACACACACACACACACACACACACACACACACACACACACACACACACACACACACACACACACACACACACACACACACACACACACACACACACACACACACACATTTGCTTCATATTCCATTCCCTATTTACTAACACCTCCCCTCCCTACTCACGCGCCTTCTGCCACGTGCCGACCTCCCTATTTTGGTTGACCTGAGTGGCGCGTGTTTGACCTCTCCTCCTGGGTCACTCGAGTAGAGGTTGATGGTTGATAGATGACCTCTCCTTGACCTTTGACCCCCAGTAAGTGTTATGGATATGGTCAGGGGGATTATTGTTTGGGTGATAGATGATATCGTGGATACTAAAATGTTTGCTTGTTTGTGTATATACTGTATATATACTGTATAGGCTACTGTATACTGTATAATATATGGTAATGTGTTTTTGTATTTATTGCCTCAATTTGTTCTCCACATTTCAATTAATTTGCTTTCAGTGGACTCTATGCGTGTTTATATGTTTTTGTTTTATGTTTACTGTTTGTTGTCGTCATCCCCATCTCTCTATTATACAGTATATCTTTTCTCTCGCATACTATATACATACATAGTAAGAAACCTACTTTTCATTTGCATATGTTTTAGTCCCCTATTTTACATACAGCCTAGCGTGGTCAATGTAATGTAATAGTACAGCGTCAAGTACCGTACTATTCAGTATGAGAATGGCGCCCAACACTTGAAAGGTATGATAGTTGCGTATTTTTTCTCGTGAGCATTAGACAAGAAGTTTTTTACCAAGCATATAGATATCGTCTGTTTTTAGCCTTTTTTTTTTTTTTTTTTTTTTTTTTTTTTTTTTTTTTTTTTTTTTTCCACGTGTGTGGTGTGGTGGAGTGGTCTTGCCACTAGACTGGTAATCCAATGGACCCGGGTTCGAATCCCGATATGTCAATGGGAAGATATCATTGCGATGGAATTTGTGCTGTACCTAGTATCAGTGCATTACCACAAAGCCCACCGAAACACCAAATAAATACCCTCATTGTTTCCTGATTAAATAGCACTGTATGAATATTCCCATATTCAAAATATGCTAAAGGGGGGGCAATGCCTAGTGAGTTCATTACTCAATAGGTGGCGTTCTGAGAGTGAGAGTCCAAGTCTAGGAGTTAGACAGTGAAGCACTGGAGCGAGGAAGCTTCAGAGATGGGGCTGCTTTGAGCCGTGAGTGAGCAACTAAGCCCCATGCATCCTGCGAAGGCAAGATGGCAGGGGCTGGTTGCAGCTAAAATGTGGTTCACATGTCTCACCCCCTAGACTGGAACGAGACCACACGGGTTGTACCGTTCAAAGTAGAACGGTTGAATGTACAGGCTCTCAGCCTATGCCCGTAGTTGGAATATAAAGTATATATAGTATATATATAAGTGGCCTGTGGTTAGTCGGTAGATTGCTTAAATTCAAACCAAGAGGCCCCGATTTCGAACTCTAGTAGCTGACACTTCTCACCTAGCAGTAAATAAGAACCTTGGTGTTGCAGCTATTAGTGATGTCCAGTCTGTGATAAGTCTTTGAGTATAAGATAATTCCTCCTATGAGGAATTATTGGTGACCTAAGCTTATTATATATATTTTTATAGACTTACTCATAACTTTTCCATTAACTAATCTATGGCGGATCCATCCTAAATGTTATGTATGTGTGCATGTATGTATGTATGTATATACTCAGGCACATACTCCATTGCTGGGGCTGGCCGACTCTAGACAGAGCCCGAACAGAAACCTTTAAAGTTCCAATTTTTAGGGTCCGGGACCACGTTTGCGTTCCCTCGCCCCCTTCTCTGTTTCGTTGAGTAGGAGAATTTTACAAGGGGAGGAGGATTCCTAGCCTCCTGCACCCTAAATTTTATACAATTGTCTATTAGCCATAATAAAAATGGTGCCATGATCATGGTATTGAAAGGAAATAGGATGAATCTCAATAGGATGGATCTCAATAGGATGAATCTCAATAGGATGGATCTCTCCTGGTCAGGATGTTTAAGGGGGGTCACTGTTTTTTTTTATCTTTCTCTCCTTTTCTCTCTTTCCTTGGCTTGTATCCATTCGGCCCCATTCAGCCAACAGTTTTAAGGCGTTTATCCCCATCCAGGTGTCGATTTCTTCCTGGCGAGCGATAGCAAACCAGAATTATATGGAGAAATCCGGCTTTGCCGGAGAAATGTTTCTATCGAAAAATGTACAAATTTGGCTTGCTGTCAAAACAGAAATATAAATATATGCTGGCTCGCTACCGCTCGCCGGGAAAATATTGACACCTGGATGGGGGTAAACGTCTTAAAACAGTAGGCTGAATGGGGCCGATTGGATGAAAACCAAAGAGAGAGGGAGAGAAAGAGAAAAAAAAGCGAGGTGGGCTCCCTTAAAACACTCTAATGATAACTTTAATAAAGTGACTTTATGGGTTTTCCTCGTAACAACAGGATATATTCAGACACGGAAATCCCTCTCGTTGTCAAGGGGTTAAGGGGGTCGCCGGCTTTTTTTTTTATCTTTCTCTCTTTTTCTCTCTTTCCTTGGAGACATTTTTCTATCGAAAAATGTACAAATTTAGCTTGCTGTCAAAACAAAAGTATATATATGCTGGCTCGCTACCGCTCGCCAGGAAAATATTAACACCTGGATGATGGTAAACGTCTTAAAACAGTAGGCTGAATGGGGCCGAATGAATACAAGCCAAAGAGAGAGGGAGAGAAAGAGAAAAAAAAGCGAGGTGGGCTCCCTTAAAACACTCGAATGATAACTTTAATAAAGTGACTTTATGGGTTTTCCTCGTAACAACAGGATATATTCAGACACGGAAATCCCTCTCGTTGTCAAGGGGTTAAGGGGGTCGCCGGCTTTTTTTTTTATCTTTCTCTCTTTTTCTCTCTTTCCTTGGAGACATTTTTCTATCGAAAAATGTACAAATTTAGCTTGCTGTCAAAACAAAAATATATATATGCTGGCTCGCTACCGCTCGCCAGGAAAATATTAACACCTGGATGATGGTAAACGTCTTAAAACAGTAGGCTGAATGGGGCCGAATGAATACAAGCCAAAGAGAGAGGGAGAGAAAGAGAAAAAAAGCGAGGTGGGCTCCCCTAAGCTTTTCTTCCTGGCCACTCTCAAGTACCCATGAGTCCCAGCTGCCCTTCAGTAATATCGTCCATGTATTGAATCAGTGACACCCAGCTGTCCCTACACGCCACAGCCCCCACCACTACTGTAACACGACCCGTATATATATAAGGCGATATGATGTATGTGTTATTGTTCTTGGAGGGGGCTTTCCTAGTAGCTCATGTGGAAAGGAGGAAGTGGGTCAAAACAGCCACACTCCTAAATGGCTACAACCGAAACGGCCACAGTACAAGGTCTGAGCTCTATAGGGTTTGTTTAGTTTTGTTAGGTTTGGTTTGATCATGTTAGGTTAGTTTAGTTTAGGCTTGATTGGAATTTGATCGCTTGTTTAGGACAGGTTATATTAGATAACTGACCTTTTTTGCCTGAAACTGGAAAGAATCAGTAACGATCTGAATATCAAGATATTTAGGTATTGTAATGACGTTCAACTAGATCATTTATAGGCAACAATATAGGATAACTATAAGAGCAGGTAAGGCATAAAAACTCCGTTTAGCTCAATCGCATCATAGTAATTTTCCCACACCCCCTCACATTCTGCTGCCTAAAAACAGCTTTCTTCTGGTAACCCAAATAACTGAACCAATTGTGTTTGCGTTTTACTTTGGGAATTAATGCGTGATTATACGGTTCTCAGAAAAAGTGCCTTTTAGATTGTTGTGCAATTAGTGATTTAACCAGTTCAGAGAACGTTCAAGTAAAAATGCCTGAACACAGTGCATTGTGGTTGAAGGCTTTAAAGTCATTTGAACAAATAATAATTTATGTGGTATATGTAGTGTTATAGCATAGCCAGTCTGTGTTTGTGTGTGTGTGTGTCTTTTTTTTGTTTTTCTATGTTTCAACTCTACTTCCGGACATAAGCTAACAACCTGCGGATTCAATCGCTCAACACGATGAAGTCAGGAGGTCTTATGCCAGATGGCGAGTGAGACATCCAAACAGCGTGTTTTAACCGGCTCGTTCGTGGTCATGTTAAATGATTGGATCCTCAGTTTATAGAAAGCTTACCTGTATACCTGAAGTGCAAGCTGGACGTACACAAATATACCTGCATTTCAACATAAATAAGTTTGTATATACACATTCTTGCTGGTATTAAAAAATAAACTTATTATCGTGCCATTTTTGTTGTAGTGAATTCTTAAGGATCAATTTGCAGTGATTCTGGTTGAGGGAGACTATTTCGTCGTTGCCAGTTCTTTGAATTCCAAGGTGGGAAGGAGGGCATTCCTAACACCCAAAACAATGACAGGAGAGTAATAGCCGAGAATCATCACTGGCAGGATGTTTACACTCACAGGCACTTCATATTTATATTGCTACCTATTTCTATATTTCATTAGTTTTGACTGGTTTGGAGTGTTATGCCTTTTGCCTCCCTCAATCACAGAAAAAAAAAAATTTCATTTATTTACTCTAAAGCCACGACTGTGCGGGTCGGCGTTGAATTAGCCAGCGACGTGTTAGGGGTGTTCAGTGTAAACAAGTCCACTGAAGCATGCCTAATCTCTCCCACTTGTAGATGTTTTTGCATACCTGTCGCTAGTATATATAAGCATATTATTTCACACAAACACAGGCGAACACGCATTCTCTCTCTCTCTCTCTCTCTCTCTCTCTCTCTCTCTCTCTCTCGCTCGCTCGCTCTCTCTCTCTCTCTCTCTTTCTCTTTCTCTTTCTCACACACACACACACCACGTCAGGAATGCTCAACATTGTATAAGTTTTGGTCAGCCCCGAAGGTCAAGTATTTTGTGTCATTGCTCCCCTGGCGCCCATATAATATTTATCTTGTACCCTTGTATCTATATATTTTATTTTATACCTATTTTACCCTTTCCTTGACTTTATGCCTCTACTGTACATCATTATATTCTTCTCATTATGGCATTTTTTTTGTATTAATTATTGTGTTCTTTTATTCTTTCACTACCGGTATCCAGAAAGTATATAGTTGTAGGCACGCTCAAAATGGGTCCTGTCAAAATAATTTCAACTTTGGTTATCTCTCTCTCTCTCTCTCTTCCTTCATAAAATGGGATAATTTGTATTGAAGTTTAGTTCAGTTGTGTTGTATGTTATGTTGTGCGTCAAGAGAGAACAATATTGATATCAATATTATGCACGGGTTTTGTAATACATTGGTGTAGTTTAGACTCCTTTATTGCTTACAATACTAAAAGAGTGGGTATATGATATTGTTGCATATATTCAGATTATAGGCCCACCACAGATCCCCGAAGATGGTTCTGATGACACTCCTGTATCAGCTGGGAGGCGGTGAGGGCGAGTCGGGTATTTTTTTTTTGTTTTTTTTTTTTTGTTTTTTTACACCACCAAACACCTCCAATGAAATTAATGAAAGCATATATAATTATTATGTGATCCACCGGGATTAGAACCTGGGTTATCACACACAGATTTGTAGACACTTTAACCATTACACCACCAAGACGGTATTGGGGATGGTGGTGGCTTTCCTGGCTGAAAAGCATCGGATGTGCCAGTTGAAGATGGTGTAGTAGGATGGACGCTGTATAGGTCGTCAGTGGTGTAGTCCTGCTTTCCATTCTTTCATTTTCTTAGGCCCTTAGCTTTCGGTTGTCTCGTTATTGTATCAGTTTCTTCCTACCTTTCACTACACATTATATCGTTGTCACATTTGCATAATGTTTTATTCTTCCTTTTGTGTCTATACTTAGTTTTGCTGAGAGCATAAATAAAGTAAATGTATCGTCTTGTTGTCGAAAGGGTTATCATGCACCATCCCTCCCACCTTCAATATTATTATCATCATCATCAGCCCACTGCAGGACAAAGGCCTCATTATCTTCTCCATTCCTCTTTGGGAATTCTTATGTTATCGTTCTAGAGATTTTGTTATACTCCAAGTTTCTGAACCATACATTACATCTGGGAGATCACATTGGCTGTACACTGTTTGCTTTAATAGGGGAGATCTCCACCTGAGGGATTTTTTTCTTGACTCCCTTCTCCCTCATGTTTAGCCCCATTGCTTTTGATATTATAAAACGTTTGCCCCATTAGTTTAGCGATTTTAAGAACTTTCACCCCATATTAAGACCTTTCGTGCCATTCAGGTGTCAATTTTATCCTGGCGAGCGATAGCGAGCCTGTAATTTAAGAGGCACCGGCCTTCGGCCGAGACATTTTTCTACCGAAAAATGTACAAATTTATCTTGAAAGGGACTCCAGGGGGTGTAATTTTAAGCTTGATGGAGGTCTAGGGAACAAACTAAATACCTCCCCTTAATGAGACCAGGGAGGTCTCATTGATTGTATACTTCTCGATGTTAACCCTTTCAAGCTCCAATACGCGTTTCTCTTTTGTTTCTGGCTACTAATAGAGGATTTTATTCAGATTAGTAACGGTGTATGGAGGTCAAAGGGTTGTTTGAGATAGTGTTTACCCTTTTAATACCCACAGATACTTCCTAAGCTGCATAAAATCGTCTAATGATAGCCAAAGTAAACTGCTAAAACGCGTCAGAGCTTCAAAGGGTTAAGAAAGAGGTAAATTTAATTCCACTATAGAGCTTTGTTTACCAAATGTGCTCCATCCCATGCCTAGTCTTCGCTAAATGTCTCTCCTGTTATCTGGGCTTGCCTTTATAACCCGGCCTATGTTCTGTTAGTTTCCAGCTGACGGTAAATTTAGTCTTTTAAGGGGAGATGGTTCACTTTTTGGACGATTTTTACATGTATTCATTATTTGTCTAGTTTCCTCCCTAGACCTCCATCATTTTTGCATGTATTCATTATTTTTCTAGTTTCCTCCCTAGACCTCCATCAAATTAAAAAAAACAAACATCCATTAGATCCCCTTTCTAGATTTATTTGTACATTTTCCGGTAGAAAAATGTTCCGATCGAAGGCCGATTCTTCCAACATTACAGGCTCACTATCGTTCGCCAGGGAAAAAATCGACATCTAAATAGCACGAAAGGTCTAAATATTGACGAAGAAATGGGGCGAAAGGTCTTAAAATCGACTAACTAATGGGACAAACATCTTAACATCTGAAAACTAATGGGGCTAAACACGAGGGAGAAAGTGGTCCAGAAAAGCGGCCCATGCCCCCTTAACAGCTGATTTATCGATAAATAATGGATAAATGTGAAACGGCTTTGGGTTTGTATCATATGTCCAAGGTTTTCATAAATATCAACGCATTCCGCTACACCATTCGACTATTCGTGTGTGTCCTCTTCAACTGCTTCTATTCCTTCTTATCTTTATCCTCATTATGCCTCTTCCCCACATCCCCCTCCCCCCCACCCACCCCCTTTGTATGGCAACACAGGAGCAGCCAAGTATAACAACATTGAATTCATTACAACACTTGCCACAACACCAACTATTCACAATACACCCGGTATTCACAACACACGTCACACCCACCATATTACACACACACACACACACGCGCACACACTAACACACACACACAACCACCAACACTTAGACACTTAAATTCTGCCTTTTGCCTCTCTCAATCACATAGAAAAAAAACATGGCTAAAGTGGCTTACATACACACATTAAGGGGAGGTTTTTAGTTTGGTCTCTAGATATCCATCAAGCTTAAGATTGCACCCCCTTGAGCTCCGTTCAAGATAAATTTGTACATTTTTCGGTAGAAAAATTTCCCGGCTGAAAGCCGGTTCCTCTTATATTACAGGCTCGCTATCGCTCGCCAGGATAAAATCGACACCTAAATGGCACGAAAGGTCTTAAAATTGACAGAAATGGGTCGAAAGTTCTTAAAATCGTCAAAATAATGGGGCGAACGTCTTAAAATTGGAAAAGCAATGGGGCTAAACATGAGGGAGAAAGGAGTCAAGAAAAAAAAATCCCTCAAGTGGAAATCTCCCCTTAAACAAATATGTATACACACACACCTATATACTCATCTTTTCTATCTACAACACACACACACATATCACAGAATTGCCCACTATACTTCACTTATTAGACTATTTATGCCTGCTGTTATTTTCACCGATTGATTCATGTATGTAATCTATCGCGGTTCACTTGATTGAGCCGGTAAATAAACTACAGCGTATGAAGCTATTATTGTAATCCAGTCTCAGTGTCTTTAAGGGGAGATTTCCACTAGAGAGATTATTTTTTGCTTGACTCCTTTCTCCCTCATGTTTAGCCCAATTGTTTTTTAATTTTAAGATGTTCGCCCCATTATTTTGACGATTTTAAGAACTTTCAACCCATTTCTATCAATTTTAAGACCTTTCGCGCCATTTAGGTGTCTATTTTATCCTGGCGAGCGATAGCGATCCTTTAATTTAAGAGGAACCGGCTTTCAGCCGGAACATTCTCTACCGAAAAATATACAAATTTATCTTGAAAGGGGCTCAAGGGGGTATAATTTTAAGTTTGCTGGAGGTCTAGGGAACAAACTAAATACCTCCCCTTAATTCAATACTGTACAGTCACGCCACTAATTTCCTGACCATTCGTGTGAACTGTAAGTGTCAACGCATAACCAGTGGTGTGCTTGGTTCTAGGATTAAGGGGAGGCAGACCGTTTTTTTAGACCCCCTTCTCCCTAATGTTTAGCCCCACTAGTTTTGAGATTATAAAACGTTCGACCCATTAGTTTGGCGATTTTAACACCTTTCGCCCCATTTCGTTGTTAATTTTAAGACCTTTCGTGCTATTTAGGTGTCGATTATTTCCTGGCGAGTGATAGCGAGCCTGCAATTTTAAGAGGAAGCGGCCTTCGGCCGGGAAATTTTCCTACCGAAAAATGTACAAATTTATCTTGAAGGGGTGGTCTAGGTTTTTTTTTTAAAGTTTAATGGAGGTCTAGAGAGGAAACTAAAAAAAATATATAAATAAATGAATTAATAGACCAAACAAACGGTCAGTCGCCCCTTAACACTTTTATAGTGTTTGCTTCAGAAGGTTTCCCATGGATAAAACGTTATTGTGTTTGAGTGTGCAAATATTTATGGGTACAACAACACAGCTTTGGACAACCACCCCTGGCCAAGCACTTTGTGTTGTAACTGTACATACATCATGGATAAGAAGCAAGATTATCATGGCGACTGTACGTTCATCTAGTTCACACACACACACACACACACACACACACACACACACACACACACACACACTACTCACACACACTACACACACAAACTTATTTTTTTCTGCCTGGGATATCATATTACGGGACAAGACCAGTTTGCCCTCCCATCATCACCTTTCCTGACCACACCTGTCATCACCTGCCCATATGTGACGGGTAGAGGAGAGAGAGAGAGAGAGAGAGAGAGAGAGAGAGAGAGAGAGAGAGAGAGAGAGTTGGTGAAGTACTCCAAGTGTTCTGTTATTATTTGTTAGTTATGCATTTTATATTCAATTACTTATTGTGATATTATTTCCTACTAACCCTATGTCTTTCTTTTCTAGGTGAGTGTTTTCATGGGTCCAGGTATTGCATAAGAGATTGAGTGGTAAGTACCCTTATTATTCCATTCACATTCATCCATTCAGCCACCTTAAGGGGAGACTGGCCGTTTGTTTGGTTTATTAATTAATTTATTCATATATTTTTTTTTAGTTTCCTCCCTAGACCTCCATCAAGCTTAGAAAAACACACCCTAGACCCCCCTCAAGATAAATTTGTAAATTTTTCGGTAGAAAAATGTCCCGGCCAAAGGCCGGTTCCTCTTAAAATTGCAGGCTCGCTACCGCTCGCCAGGAAAACTTCAACACCTAAATGGCACGAAAGGTCTTAAAATTAACAACGAAATGGGACGAAAGGTGTAAAAATCGACAAACTAATGGGCCGAATGTCTTATAATCTCAAAACTAGTGGGGCTAAACATTAGGGAGAAGGGGGTCCAGAAAAACGGCCTGCCTCACCTTAATCCTTGACTGTTATTCCTTTAGTGTATGATAACCTATATTCACTCTGGCTAACGTTAGATGATCCTACACAGTTTTGGAAGGCTCTCTAAGAATTATTTGGGTTAGGCAAAATTATAACCCGCAGGCTCCCACCGTTCCTCTTCAACCGAAGTAAACCATTTAGTGATAGGCATAATAAACTGAATGCTTTGTCGTACACTGAACGAGTTCAGAAGTGTGAGAGAGAGAGAGAGAGAGAGAGAGAGAGAGAGAGAGAGAGAGAGAGAGAGAGAGAGAGAGAGAGAGAGAGATGAGAGAGAGAGAGAGAGAGAGAGAGAGAGAGAGAGAGAGAGAGAGAGAGAGAGAGAGAGAGAGAGAGAGAGAGAGAGAGAGAGAGAGAGAGAGAGAGAGAGAGAGAGAGAGAGCACCCTATGATGATAATATAACCCTATCGCTGCTAGGGGTTAGCTTAGGAAAAGAATGAAGTACTATAGAGGGGGAAAGCTGAAACTCCTCTTCAGGTTACATACAAAGATCGTTTTGACAAGTCCAGTCTATCAATTGTGACAAATACAAAATATGCTTGTATTCTTAAAAAAAACATCTCTTCGCAGCTCCGGTAATGGACGAAATAACTTGAACAATGACGTTACTTTTGGATTTTGTTTTCTATGTCTCAACCTCGGGGCTGTAGGCTGTTCTTGCGAGCCCCCGAGATATTCAGTGTTTCACATGTGTCGCACTAGAAGGTCACAGGTGTTGGTTGCTTCCTTTATCTCACACTAGATAACTTATTGATGCACATCCCTTCATTTGGCTAGAGCAGCTATACAATCGTTCACAGCATCTTCGAATATGGTCGGGCACCTTCTATGCTATGAATTGGTGATTATTTTCTTGACGTGTCGGTGTATTTTGTAGAACAGCAGGAACGACCAGATCACCTCAGAAAAAACCCTGACGTTTGCAGTGGACTCGACCTGAGGTCCATTTGGTCTGCAGTCCACCACGCTATCCACTCTGCTATCGTCTCCCTTAATGAGAGTGATAGTCCGAGTACTCTCTGTAAACAACACTCATTTCCACAGTACCGGTATTTGATTTGTGTCGGGCGCTGCGAAGGGAAATACTTCTTGTTTAAGAATACAAGTAACTCAGGGAGGGCTGGAGCAAACAGGCTGTACATATCCTTACCTATTTACTGATTGACTCTTCCCTAATAGAATAAATATTAGTTGATTGTTCAAGTCCTTCCTTAGTTATGATATGTTGGGGTTCAGGATTTCTAACATACATCGTCATAACTTATAAATTGTTGAACATACATCAGTGACCGAGGTCTAGCTCCTATCCTAATATTTTGGCTTTGAACCCTGTATTATATATATATATATATATATATATATATATATATATATATATATATATATATATATATATATATATATATTATATATATATATATATATATATATATATATATATTTATAATAGTAAAGATATACATAATTAGTACCATGTATTGTCACCGTGGATAAAAGGTGGAGTACTATGAAGGTTAAGTAATTCTAAACCCCTCTCTCTCTCTGCTCTCCAGCTAATGATGCGGGTGTCATGGAAGCAAAGACCCCTCTCAGTGCATAAAGGAAAGGAGCGAGAATTTATTGTGTACTTAATGTCGAGATTTGTAGCAGGCTTAGTTACGAGACGGGCTGTTTAAGGGGATATCTCCACTTGAGGGATTTTTTTCTTGACCACTTTCTCCCTCATGTTTAGCCCCATTGCTTTTGATATTATAAAACGTTTGCCCCATTAGTTTAGTGATTTTAAGAACTTTCACCCCATATTAAGACCTTTCGTGCAATTCAGATGTCGATTTTATCCTGGCGAGCGATAGCGAGCCTGTAATTTAAGAGGAACCGGCCTTCGGCCGGGAAATTTTTCTACTGAAAAATGTACAAATTTATCTTGAAAGGGACTCAAGGGGGTGTGATTTTAAGCTTGATGGAGGTCTAGGGAGCAAACTAAATACCTCCCCTTAATGGCTGATGGGAGGTTGTTGGAAGGTTGTACTGTTTAATGGCTGATGGGAGGTTGTTGGGTGGTTGTACTGTTGCTTGGTTATTTGCTTTATGTCTAGTTGTGTGCCCGTCTGTGTCTTTCATTTGTGAGGACATGTTGTTGCTGCTGGGTGATTCTGTCTTTATCGTCTGATCTTAAGGGGGCCCACCTCGTGTTTTTTTCTCTCTCCCTCTCTCTTCGTTGTATCCATTCGGTCCCATTCAGCCTACTGTTTTAAGACGTTTATTCACATCCAGGTGTTCGATTGTTTCCTGGCGAGCAGTAGCGAGCCAGTATACTTTTGAAAGGGTGTTTGACAGCAGGCTAAATTTGTAAATTTTTCGATAGAAAAATTTCTCCGGCAAAGCCGGATTTATCCGTAGAATGCTGGCTCGCTATCTCTCACCAGGAAGAAATCGACACCTGGATGGGGATCAACGTCTTAAAACAGTTGGCTGAATGGGGCCAAATGGATACAAGCCAGAGAAAGAGAGAAAAGGGGAGAAAACAAGCAGGTCACCCCCCTTAAGTCTGTATGTCTCTCCTTCTGCATCTCTGTTTATTGGTGTCTACCTGCTTTCCTTGTGTCTTGTGTATGCATGGGTCTTTACTGTAATTGTTAAGGAACTTGTTTCTGACGATAGTTGATGAGGCCAACCCATTAGGTTTACGAGCCCAAACTGTTTAATGAGGGGAGCTTTATGGATGCTGGTTGTACAGTCGTGCACACAAATACTTCTTACTGTACTACCATTAAGGGGAGATATCCACTTGAGGGACTTTTTTCTTGACCCCTTTCTCCCTCATGGTTAGCCCCATTGCTTTTGAGATTTTAAGACGTTTGCCCCATAAGTTTGGTGATTTTTAAGAATTTCCGCCCCATTCTGTCAATTTTAAGACCTTTCGTGCCATTTAGGTGTCGATTTTATCCTGGCGAGCGATAGCGAGCCTATAATTTTAAGAGTAATCGGCCTTCGGCCGGGACATTTTTCTACCGAAAAATGTACAAATTTATCTTGAAAGGGGGTCAAGGGGGTGAAATTTTAAGATTGCTGGAGGAGTAGGAAACAAACTAGAAACCTCCCCTTAAGCATGTTATTTTAGCTACAGTATATATAAAGGGACATTTCAGTAAACAATTACTATTCAAATCATATTGAGGTTATACATATGGTTTGCTACATATATATATAACACACTCATAAATAACTAAATTAACAAATATATAATTAGCGGTATGCCAGCCATAATATGTCCGCGCGACTCTACTTGTTTGACACGTTTATCTCCCACTGTCTAGTACTGTGTGTGTGTGTGTGTGTGTGTGTGTGTGTGTGTGTGTGTGTATATGTGTGTGTGTGTATTTATTATATTTGTATTATATTTAAAATTTATATTTTTTTTGCTGATTTTTACAAATGTGTTTAATCTGTGTGCTTGTCTTTGGTGTCTTATGTATTGTCTCATTTCTAATTCTTGTAACCAGTTTGTCTTTCATTTTTGAGAGGAGGTTGTTGCTTGATGCTTTAGTCTCATTTCCTAGACATGTGTGTGTATTTTTTAGGCGATTCTACTAACCCACTGTTCAATATGTATGTATTTGTCGTTTCTATTAGTAGCCCTCTCTTATATTTGAAGAGAGGTTGTTTGGTGTCCTGTCTGGCTTGTGTCTAGTCTTCTCTGTCTTGTCGGTAGGGGTTGTCTTGTCTATTTCGATTTTATGAGGGAGATTGTTGCTTGGCATTTGTCTGTTTGTCTATCACTTGTGGGCTATCTGTTACTCGCCTGATTTTGTATTTATTAAGGGGGGTGACCTGTTTTTGTTCTGTCCTTTTCTATCTTTCTCTGGCTTGTATCCATTTGGCCCCATTCAGCCTACTGTTTTAAGACGTTCATCCCCATCCAGGTGTCAATTTTTTACTGGTGAGCGGTAGCGAACCAGTAATTATTTTTGTTTTGACAGCAGGCTAAATTTGTACAATTTTCGATAGAAAAATGTCTCCGGCGAAGCCGGATTTCTTCATATAATGCTGGCTCGCTATCGCTCGCCAGGAAGAAATCGACACCTAGATGGGGATAAACGTCTTAAAATAGTTGGCTGAATGGGGCCGAATGGATAGAAGCCTGAGAAAAGGAGAGAAAAAAAACAGGTCACCCCCCTTAAGGAAGATTATTGGTTGGTTGTCTTCCCTATTCTGGTATCCCTAATGTATTTCTATTCCACCGTTTTACTTCTCAGGGGTGACTTGGTGGTTGTTTGTGTAAATAAAGAATACATCACCGTAATAAAGAATACATCACCGTAATAAAGAATACATCACCGTGATAAAGAATACATCACCGTAATAAAGAATACATCACCGTAATAAAGAATACATCATCGTGATAAAGAATACATCATCGTGATAAAGAATACATCACCGTAATAAAGAATACATCACCGTAATAAAACGCTGTGTTCGGCTTATGCATTTGTGTCTGTTGCCTATTTCTGTCCATTGGTCTGCCTATGCCTAACTATCTCTTTTTCGCTATGCTTCAAGTGGTAGATGGTATTTATGCTCTATTCTCTATTTATGCTCTATTCTATGATATTATTCTCTATTTATGCTCTATTCTATGATATTATTCTCTATTCTCTATTTATGCTCTATTCTCTATTTATGCTCTATTCTATGATATTCTCTATGCTCTATTCTATGATATTATTATCTATTCTCTATTTATGCTCTATTCTCTATTTATGCTTTATTCTCTATTTATGCTCTATTCTATGATATGCTCTATTCTATGATATTATTCTCTATTCTCTATTTATGCTCTATTCTCTATTTATGCTTTATTCTCTATTTATGCTCTATTCTATGATATTATTCTCTATTCTCTATTTATGCTCTATTCTCTATTTATGCTTTATTCTCTATTTATGCTCTATTCTATGATATGCTCTATTCTATGATATTATTATCTATTCTCTATTTATGCTCTATTCTCTATTTATGCTTTATTCTCTATTTATGCTCTATTCTATGATATGCTCTATTCTATGATATTATTCTCTATTCTCTATTTATGCTCTATTCTATGATATTCTCTATTCTCTATTTATGCTCTATTCTCTATTTATGCTCTATTCTATGATATTCTCTAAGATATTATGCTCTATTCTATGATATTAGTCTATTTATGCTCTATTCTATGATATTATTCTCTATTCTATATTATGTTCTATTCTATGATATTATTCTCTATTTATGCTCTATATTGTATGATATGCTCTATTCTATGATATTTTTCTCTATTCTCTATTTATGCTCTATTCTATGATATTATGCTCTATTCTATGATATTCTCTATTCTCTATTTATGCTCTATTCTATGATATTATGCTCTATTCTATGATATTATTCTCTATTCTATGATATTATGCTCTATTCTATGATATTCTCTATTTATGCTCTATTCTATGATATTATGCTATATTCTCTATTTATGCTCTATTCTATGATATTATTCTCTATTTATGCTCTATTCTGATATTATTCTCTATTCTATGATATTATGCTCTATTCTATGATATTATTCTCTATTTATGCACTATTCTATGATATTATGCTCTATGCTCTATTCTATGATATTATGCTCTATTCTCTATTTTTGCTCTATTCTATGATATTATGCTCTATTCTATGATATTATTCTCTATTCTATGATATTATTCTCTATTCTATGATATTATTCTCTATTCTATGATATTATTCCCTATTCTATGATATTATTCTCTATTCTATGATATTATTCCCTATTCTATGATATTATTCTCTATTCTATGATATTATTCTCTATTCTATGATATTATTCTCTATTTATGCTCTATTCTATGATATTATTCTCTATTCTCTATTTATTCCCTATTCTATGATATTCTCTATTCTCTATTTATGCTCTATTCTATGATATTATTCTCTATTCTATATTTATGCTCTATTCTATGATATTATTCTCTATTCTATGATATGCTCTATTCTATTTTGTTAGTATGGGATTTATGGAAGGGAAGAATGACAAACCCAATAATATTTGTTTTTTATTTATCTGTATGCTATATTACTATAATATATACCTCAAAATACTTCGTAATTGATATGAGGATATTACATTACGTAACTTAATGTAATACAAGTTAATGCTGAGAACTACTCTAATAGTGTACATTTTCGCCCAGTTTCATCTCTCCTAATGCATGTTCCCCGCATCACTTCGCCTCCCATTGATCTACGGTACGATATACAATAGACCTTATCTCACTATCTAACTATCAGTTCTTATTCAATGAGCGTACGATGTCACACGAGCGCGTTTTCTGGCAATTTTCAATGAGCAAGTTTGTCTACAAAAATGCTCAGGCTCTTGTGCATGGTATCGGAAAATAGACTGAAGGTAAATTGTAGTAGGTGGCTGTATGCCGATTTAATTTTTTTTTTTTTTTTTTTTTTTTTTTTGTAGTGCCTAACAAGAATTGCTGAAAACTAATAACGGGAAAATGGCTGGTGTGACAGTGGTTTAACTATTGTATCCGAACTCCTAACCATTTATCTTCAGCCCTTCGTCAGCTTTGCAGCAGCTTATCCTCTTATAAACTCACTCTTCACCATTACCTTATCCTCACTGCTAATGCCTACCTTAATCCCAGATCCCTCTTACTTAACTCGTTTGATCCTATCATGTATCATCAACCATCGCCGGATCCCCCCCCCCCCCTCCCCTCCCCCACTTACTTTGCACCCTCAAAAGGACATACGTCAATGCCTTTATAACTACCTAAGTGTGTTATATTTGTAATTTGTCGCACTCCCCCACTTTATCACACCTGTCATATACCCTATCTGCCTCATTTGTACTTAAGTTTCGTCATCATACCTTCCTATGTACTTAGGCTATCTACATTACATTCCCCCCCTCCCTTCTCCAAACCTTCCACATAACTACCTACAGCTCAGACTCTATCACCCCTATCTCCCACACACCTACCTACACCTCAATCTCCTTCACCTCTTGCGTTGCACATAGTTACGAATATAGACAAAATATTTGAAGTGGCTAAACTCTATACATTTTGAGTTTAGAAGCTGCCAGACCAAAATGGCCGAAAACGTGCCGTGAAAAGCGCTGGTGTACAATCTAACTTTAGCCACCCCTATCACCCCATCCGAGGATATACATCAAGCCCGCCCTTTAAGTGTGTCAACTGTACTGATTGTGTGTGTGTGTGTGTGTGTGTGTGTGCGCGGGGGGGGGGGGGGGGGGGTCTGATGGATGGGACCCGCCTCAAAAGTACGGATTTCATGGTTCATTTTGTAAGGGTACTTAACGTCGGGAAAGTCTATGCTTTGTTTGGGCTCCGGATTCGTAATGGTTTCTTTTGGCAGTCCTTTGTATGTTCGGTTTCATTTTATATACAATCTCTACTCTCTTTTATTGAAATTATATTAATTTTGTTGTGAAATATGCCATCCCTTATCTATTTTGTTTCTTTACAGTGTATGGCATTACAGTACCACTTGTATTTTTTAATATATTAGTTTAAGGTTTTCTACTAGGGAATTATTCCTTCACTTGAATAATGGGTTAATTCTGTTATATGGAGGACAATAAAATGTACAGAGGCTTTGGATACAGTATATTTTATGCTTCGTGTTTAACCCTTTCAGTATTAGGTCCCTTTATTTATCTATATTCTGGCAATCATTAAGCGATTTTATGAAGTTTAGAAATGAGCTTTAGAAATGATGTGTGTATAAACTATCATAATATTCGTTCTGGGTTCCACAGAGCGTAAGTAACCTGACTTAAATCGTCCAATGATAGCCAAAATAAATGAAAAAGGCGTCCTCGTATACTGCAGGGGTAAACTTCAAATTCCCAGATCTTTTTTTTTTTTTTTTTTTTTTTAAACATTAAATCTTAACCTTTTTTTATCGAGCAATTAATTCAGCTTCGATAGGACCTTTATAGTCAAAAGGAGCACAAACTATTACCAAATAACTCAATGGGTTTGATATGTTCTTTCTTAACTAAATAAATTATAAAGCCAGAAGACATTTTTGACTAGATGTTTATGGAACTAATTGTATTAAAACAGTTATACCACCATATATAGTAAAACTGGCTTATGTAGACTAATTGCAAAAACCGTGGCAAACCTAACCAAGACCGTAAAATAATTTTAGCATTCAGACGTGATATCTAGTAACTTGTATCTTAATTAGATATAATACTTTAAATTAAACGTGTTGGTGATGACTTAAGAACACTCAACATAAAATGCATCGTGCCTTTGGATTCTGTGAGGAATATGATTAAGCATTATTAGACGAAATCGTCCATTTATAATTTAAAATATGGAGGTATGTCATGTCATATTCTATTTTTGAGTCGCCTGTCATTTTTTCTACTAACAAATCTTGATTCTTGTGTGTGAAGCTACTGTACAATGATGCTCTATTAATTTCATGTCAGTTTTCTTCATACCTACATTAAGATTACTTCACAAATTGATTTGCTCGTATATAATTGGACGGTTTGCTAGATAGGTTCAATCTCTATAAATTACCACTCTCTATCAATGTCATATAGGTTTTATTGATTAGTTAAATAAACTTACAAGATTTAATAGATCTCCTTAGCTTGATTTCCGCTGTACTCCTCCGAATGACCACAACAATCACGATTACTTACGCTCCACGCCTTCAACTTATTTTCTATTTTACCTCTCCCCCCTCCCCCCCCCCATCCTTTCCTTCCCCCCCCCCCCTCCTTTCCTTCCCCCGCTGTCTACCCTTTCTCATGCTTTCTCCTATTTTACGGCTGGCAGTCTTCTCTACTGATTTGTATGTAGCTTTGTGTGTGGCGGGGACAGTGTGCGTGTGTGTGTGTGTGTGTGTGTGTGTGTGTGTGTGTGTGTGTGTGTTTAATGGGCATTTCAGTATTGTTTGTATGGCTATGGTATGCGTTTATTGTTGTGGGGGTATTTGTATTAGCGTTCTCTCTGTGTGTGTGTGTGTGTGTGTGTGTGTGTGTGTGTGTGTTTAATGGGCATTTCAGTATTGTTTGTATGGCTATGGTATGCGTTTATTGTTGTGGGGGTATTTGTATTAGCGTTATGTGTGTGTGTGAGTGTGTGTGTGTGTGTGAGAGTGAGTGGGGATGGGGTAATGTGAGTTGCGTTCTGTTTGTGCATTTAATTCGCTGTAGTAGTGTTTTATATTAAGTATGTGTGTGTGTGTGTCTGTGTGTCTGTGTGTCTGGCTGTAAAATACACATGTATTGTAACCGTGAAGGGCATTAAGCTATTAATATTCGTGCTTTGTGTTCATTGACGTGTTGTGGTTAGGCCGCTCGTTCTTCTTAGTGTGTGTGTGTGTGTGTGTGTGTGTGTGTGTGTGTGTGTGTGTGTGTGTGTGTGAGAGAGAGAGAGAATTTTTTTTATCTTTACCTATCTACAGTATCTACCTACAGTAATTTAGTTATCCTATTCTCTCACTTTTCATTTTGTGTGTGAGAGAAAGTGAAAGTGGGTTATGTGTACTTAAGTGCGTGTATTTATGCAGGTGTGTTTTGGAATATGTGTGCGTTCATGCCTGTGTACCGGTACGTGTGTGTATATGAGTATGTGACAGTGTGTGTGTGTGTGGTCGCGTCCTGGCATGGTTAGGGGGACTTTAATGTGTTTTATTGTACGCCTTTGTTCCCTCGTTTGCTTTCACTCTTTCGCAATCCCCCTTAAGGGAGCCCACCTCGCTTTGTTTCTCTTTGGCTTGTCCCCACTCGGCCCCATTCAGCCTACTTTTTTAAGACGTTTACCCCCATCCAGGTGTCAATATTTTCCTGGCGGGCGTAAGCGAGCCAGCATATATATATTTTTGTTTTGACAGCAAGCTAAATTTGTAAATTTTTCGATAGAAAAATGTCTCCGGCTAAGCCAGATTTCTCCATACAATTCCTGGCTCGCGATATCGACACCAGAATGGGGATAAACGTCTTAAAACAGTTGGCTGAATGGGGCCGAATGGATACAAGCCAGGGAAAGAGAGAAATGGAGAGAAAGATAAAAAAGGCCGGTGACCCCCCTTAACCAAACCCCCTGGAAAGCCATAACAGCTCTTTGCTCCTTCCTCTTCTGCTTTGTATCTGTGTCCATGTATCTTCTGTTGTCTCTCTGAAGAATATGGCGTTCCCTTTGTAAATGCTTGCGTCTGTCTGTATGGTGTTTTTCCTGTCTGTATTCCTCTTTCGATGAATTGCTGTCTATCTCTCTCTCTTCTGTTGTTTTTCTGAAGAATATGGCTTTCCTTATGACTGTAAACTCTCGTGTCTGTGTTTCTAGGGTGTTTGTCCTGACTTTTCCTTTTTCGATGAACTGCTGTCTATCTCTGTCGCTCTCTTCTGCCGTCTCTCTTCTTTTCTTACGTCTTTTGTTTTTGGCTCGTCTCTGGCTGGCCCTCTTTTCCATTCTGCTCTTCTCTGCCTATATTACTTTAATTTTGTTTTCTTATGCCTATGTCTTTCTGCTTTAGCTTCTGTCTGCCCCTTGTCTATCCTGCTGTCTGCCTGTCTATGCTGCTTTCTTCCTCTGTGTTTGCTTAAGGGGAGGTTTCCACTTGAGGGATTTTTTTCTTGACTCCTTTCTCCCTCATGTTTAGCCCCATTGCTTTTCTAATTTTAAGACGTTCGCCCCATTATTTTGACGATTTTAAGAACTTTCGACCCATTTCTGTCAATTTTAAGACCTTTCGTGCCATTTAGGTGTCGATTTTATCCTGGCGAGCGATAGCGAGCCTGTAATATAAGAGGAACCGGCTTTCAGCCGGGACATTTTTCTACCGAAAAATTTACAAATTTATCTTGAAAGGAGCTCAAGGGGGTGCAGTCTTAAGCTTGATGGATATCTAGAGACCAAACTAAAAACCTCCCCTTAAGTTTATGATTTGATGGTGTATGTTTGGTCTCCCTTTCTATTCTGCTCTCTTCCCCTATGCTTTTGTAATGGCCATGTCTTTTCTGTTGTATCTCTGTGTCCCTGTCTCTTCTGCTGTCTGTCTGTCTGTCTGCTACTCTATTGGGCTGTCCGTCTGTATTTTATCACGTATGTCGTTATACTGTTTCTTCCAATTCTTTATCATTCTTTTATGTATTCAAATGGATGTTGTTGATCAGTGCTTCTGGTAATTCTGTTAGCTCGGTCAAATTTCCTGTACAACCCCTTTAAGGGGAGATATCCACTTGAGGGATTTTTTTCTTGACCCCTTTCTCCCTCATGTCTAGCCCCATTGGTTTTGAGATTTTAAGACGTTTGCCCCATTAGTTTGGTGATTTTAAGAATGTCCGCCCCATTCTGTCAATTTTAAGACCTTTCGTGCCATTTAGGTGTCAATTTTATCCTGGCGAGCGAAAGCGAGCCTGTAATTTAAGAGTAACCGGCCTTCAGCCAGGACATTTTTCTACCGAAAAATGTATAAATTTATCTTGAAAGGGGATCAAGGGCGTGAAATTTTAAGATTGCTGGAGGAGTAGGAAACAAACTAAAAAACCTCCCCTTAACGTAACCCCCCCCCCCCCCCCACACACACACACACACACGCACACACACACTCACTTTTATATACCTATTTCTTATGATACTTTTGATCATTATTGTATTACGAATAAACTACCCACTCGTGACTTTGAGATAAAAAATACTCTCATTCGCGCCGAAGACAACTACAGTTCCCGTGGTGGAATATTGCTTCATAAATATATATTCAGTCAGTGATCGAGTGGTCTAAGCTATGACTACTAGACTCATTGCATACATTAGGAGACTGAATTATGAGGACCACTTAAGGGGAAGTATTTAGTTTGTTCCCTACGTTTTCATCAAGCTTAAAATTACACCCCCTAGACCCCCTTTCAAGATAAATTTGTACATTTTTCGGTAGAAAAATTTCCCGGCCTCTGGCCGGTTGCTCTAAAATTACAGGCTCGCTATCGCTTGCCAGGAAAAAATCGACACCTAAATGGCACGAAAGGTCTTAAAATTGACATAAATGGGGCAAAATGTCTTAAAATGTCTAAACTACTGGGGCGAACGTCTTAAAATCTCAAGAGCAATGGGGCTAAACATCAGGGAGAATGGGGTCCAGAAAAAAATCCCTCAAGTGGAAATCTCCCCTTAAGACCTCTCGATCCATTTTCTATGGAAGTACAGTACGTTGACTTTTGAGGTCGATTCGTTGAAGTCTTTACAAAACTAAATGCGTTTGACACTGCATATTATGACATGATATGTAACCTTAATATGAATATAACATAAAACATGACTTGATTTAGAACTGGAAATGTTTAGCACTGAAAATGTTTAGCACTATATACTGTCTATGGAAGGCAAAAGTCACATATTATTAGTTCTACCTGCACCAAATTGACCTCAGTAGTTGTACGGTACGTTGTGTTCGTAGTTCTTCATTGGAATAGTTTAAGGGGAGGTTTTTAGTTTGGTCTCTAGATATCCACCAAGCTTAAGATTACACCCCCCTTGAGCCCCTTTCAAGATAAATTTGTAAATTTTTCGGTAGAAAAATGTCCCGGCTGAAAGCCGGTTCCTCTTAAATAACAGGTTCGCTATCGCTCGCCAGGATAAAATCGACACCTAAATGGCACGAAAGGTCTTAAAATTTACAGAAATGGGTCGAAAGTTCTTAAAATCGTCAAAATAATGGGGCGAACGTCTTAAAATTAGAAAAGCAATGGGGCTAAACATGAGGGAGAAAGGAGTCAAGGAAAAAAATCCCTCAAGTGGATATCTCCCCTTAAGCCAAGAGTAGATAGTATGTTGCACACTTTACACATTGCAACGGGGCGGGGCGAGAACATAAATAAAGTGTTCATTGAGTGGAATGTTCAGTTCTCTCTCGGCCACCTCACCACACGCGGAGATAAACACGAACTCCCGACTTAAGGGGAGATTTCCACTTGAGGGATTTTTTTTTCTTTACCCCTTTCTCCCTCATGTTTAGCCCCATTGCTTTTGAGATTTTAAGACGTTCGCCCCATTAGTTTGGCGATTTTAAGAACTTTCACCCCATTTATGTCACTTTTAAGATCTTTCGTCCCATTTAAGTGTCGATTTTTTCCTGGCGGGCGATAGCGAGCCTGTAATTTAAGAGGAACCGGCCTTCGGCCGGGACATTTTTCTACCGAAAAATGTACAAATTTATCTTGAAAGGGGGTCTACGGGGGATAATTTTAAGCTTGATGAAAAAGTAGGGAACAAACTAAATACCTCCCCTTAAGGGGGGATGGGCGTATTTATTTGCCCTTTTTATTGATATTTTTATTATTTGTTTAGTTTCCTCCCTAGACCTCCATCAAGCTTAAAAAAACATCCCCTAGACCCCCCTCAAGATAAAATTTGTACATTTTTCGGTAGCCGGTTCCTCATTAATATATAGGCTTGCTATCGCATGCCAGGACAAAATCGACGCCTAAATTGCACGAGAGGTCCCAATTGTGACAAAGAAATGGGTTGAAAGGTCTTAAAATCGCCAAACTAATGGAACAACCGTCTTAAAATATGAACACTAATGAGGCTAAACGTGAGGGAGAAGAGAAGCCAGAAACATAGCCCATCTGTCCTTAACCCTCTCCGACATATGACGCGATTTTGAGCCTATTAGGGATACTTTAAAGCCTTTGTTACATTAGGGGTATTTAGAAACCTTTAGTTTAGTTACTTCAACCTCTGCAGTTGTCTTTGAGTTAGCTGTGGGCAGAAAACTAATTTTGGAGAGGTAATTATAAGTGAGAGAACCCTATTTCTTATTGCTAATCTGGCAACCTCTGCGTCATATGAGCGTGAAAGGGTTAATGTAAACAGTCATGTCCCTCCTTGTTTACTGTACTTGTTGATGTTCGGTAACAGTAGGAAAAGTTTGAGTTCATAAAATGCAATGTCAGTGGGCGTGTAATTTAACTTTTATGGTGAGGGATTACAGTCAGTTACCCTTCGAGATGTGTGTTGTTTTTTTTGGTTGACCTTGACTTTTGTGTGTGTGTGTGTGTGTGTGTGTGTGTGTGTGTGTGTGTGTGTGTGTGTGTGTGTGTGTGTGTTTTAGCTATTGTGTTGAGTCTTGTATGGTGAGTAACATGGATTTGGGCTTAGATGAGGTTTAAGATTGTTTGTTTGTTTTCACTTAAGAATACTATATGGAAGCTGTGTTGGCATAAAGTAAGCGATATGCAACGTTGGAGAAACAAAGATATACAAATATTTAAAAGTTAAAACACATATGAAGCAACATCGAGGGTATGGCAAGGAGTCGGGGGAGTGAGATCATTTATGTAGGGTATATGGGAGGGGATCATTGGGCTCCATCACAATCATGAAAACATGATTATGACACACCAAATCATCATTACTGGGATCAGAAATAAAACACTTAATAGCCAGAAAAGTCTACGGTGTTTGCTTTTAGGCCCATACAGACGTTATTACGAGGGTCAAAACTGCACCATAATAGGCACAGAGAGTACAAATTTGACCCTTTTTCTTGGTTTCTTGGTAGTTTATATAATCTATTTGTATTAATTTCACCCCAACAACAAACACCTCCCAAAGAAATTAATGAAAACAAGATGTGATTCACCGGGATTCGAACCTGGGTTACCACATACAGATTTTAAACACTCTAACCATTACACCACCAAGGCAGTTAACACATATATAAAGCAAACCGGCATTGGGTGTGTGTGACGATGTTGAAACAGCTGGCAGACACCGGATCAACTGTCTTATCTTAGAATAGTTCATAGACTGCAAAGAACTTTAATTTAGTCACAAAGCCGCCAATGAAAGGGAGAGTGTAAGTGAGTGAGGGTTAGGGAGATAGGTTGAAGGGGGGTGACCTGCATTTGTTCTCCCCTTTTCTCTCTTTCTCTGGCTTGTTTCCATTTGGCCCCATTCTGCCTACTGTTTTAAAACGTTTATCCCCATTCAGGTGTAAATTTTCTTTACTGGCGAGCGGTAGCGAGCCAGCAGATTTCTTAAATGTTTTTGACATCAGGCTAAATTTGTACATTTTTCGATGGAAAAATATCTCCGGCGAAGCCGGATTTCTTAATATAATGCTGGCTCGCTATCGCTCGCCAGGAAGAAATCGACACCTAGATGGGGATAAACGTCTTAAACTAGTTGGCTGAATGGGGCCGAATGGATACAAGCCAGAGAAAGAGAGAAAAGGAGAGAAATAAAAAAAAACAGGTCACCCCCCTAAGACAATGAAAACAACGGATTACAAATAAAATGC
The DNA here is from genome assembly GCA_032716605.1 of Paralithodes platypus. Classification (NCBI taxonomy): domain Eukaryota; kingdom Metazoa; phylum Arthropoda; class Malacostraca; order Decapoda; family Lithodidae; genus Paralithodes; species Paralithodes platypus. Next base: position 2,528,065 of record CM064543.1, read on the forward strand.
ACTTCTAATATTTCAATTTGGGGGGTAATCTCTGGTCAAGGTCACCACCATTGACCTGCATGACCAAAACGTGCATACCCACCGCCTTGTTCCCCCGTCTATTTATATCCTATCAGCTGATCCCCGTGTGTTCGCCGCGTGTGTGCCGTTCTGTTTATATTTACCACAACCCAGTTCGGACCCTTGTTACGTCTGGCATTACCCTATCCCCAGCACATACCTTTAAATATCGTACAAGCTTTCCCTACGACCTTTCCCTACCCAGATTGACCCTTATATACAGATATACGATAAGGGTCAATCTGGATGGGGAAAGGTCTTAGGGAAAGAACATAAAAACATAAGAAAATGGGAGTCTGCAAAAAGCCGATCGGCCCACACAAGGCAGATCCCTTTTACGATGTTTAAAGGAACGGCTCATACCCATAGTATCCCATATTACCACTCCAATTTTATTCATCTAGGCTATATTGATATGTTACATTTATATAGATGCGAAGTAAGTTGGAGTAGCCTAATCTAGACTGGATAAATTTAGGTGAAGCTACGCTAGGTTGACTTTAGTCCAATTATTATATTTAGGCCTTAAGGGGGTTCACCAGCTTTTTTTAAATCTTTCTCTCCTTTTCTCTCTTTCCCTGGCTTGTATCCATTCGGCCCCATTCAGCCAACTGTGTTAAGACGTTTATCTCCATCCAGGTTTCGATTTCTTCCTGGCAAGCGTTAGCGAGCCAGCATTGTATGGAGAAATTCGGCTTCGCCGGAGAAATTTTTCTATCGAAAAATGTACAAATTTAGCTTGCTGTCAAAACAATAATATATATATGCTGGCTCGCTACCGCTCGCCAGGAAAATATTGACACCTGGATGGGGGTAAACGTCTTAAAACAGTAGGCTAAGTAGGACCAAATGGATACATCCAAAGAGAGAGGGTGAGAAAGAGAAAACAAAAAGCGAGGTGAGCTCCCTTAAATCGTAACCCTTAACCTCTTGTTTTGGCCTAATTATAATGCAAAGACTATACTATGTCGTGGTATTTGTTTAAATGGTGATGTTGGTTGCAAAATATCAGCTCGCGCGCCGCCATGTTGGTTGCACAATATCAGCTCGCGCGCCGCCATGTTGGTTGCACAATATCAGCTCGCGCGTCGCCATGTTTATATTTATCGCCTGATTTATCGCGTGTCAGCTGCAATTTGCTCTTGTCAGGTTGTATGAATGAATCGAGCAATCTAATGGCCGGGCATAACTTGTGGCGCTCCCATATTGGCTGCTTGGACACGGGGGTGGCATTGTGTGTACCACTGATCACATGATGGGAATACTGACTTGGGAGTTATGGGTCTGTATCCTAATTGAAGTGTAATGCTTGTAAGATATTGTAACATTGAATCGGGATGTATGTATCTCTATGTTAATTGAAGTGTAATGCTTGTAAGATATTGTAACATTGAATCGGGATGTATGTATCTCTATGTTAATTGAAGTGTAATGCTTGTTTTATTTAATGTGTGTTAGAGATTGCAACATTGAATTGGGATGTATGTATCTCTGTGTTAATTGAAGTGTAATGCTTGTTTTATTTAATGTGTGTTAGAGATTGCAACATTGAATTGGGATGTACGGTCGCGCTAATAAGTCATGTCCCAGCTGTCATTACGTTTGGCTCGCTCTGTGCTGTATTAATGTCTGTCAGATGTTGAATTGGGTGGGTAAGTGTAGGAAAATGTTTGTATATTTCACTCGGTATGAAGAAATGAAGCTTAGATATTGCTGATACCAATTATTGATCAAAGCCTAATTGGTGCTGAGACATCACTTATTAGCGCGACTGTACATGTATCTATATGTTCATTAAGGGGAGATTTCCACTTGAGGGATTTTTTCTTTACTCCTTTCTCCCTCATGTTTAGCCCCATTGTTTTTCTAATGTTAAGACGTTCGCCCCATTATTTTGACGATTTTAAGAACTTTCAACCCATTTCTATCAATTTTAAGACCTTTCGTGCCATTTAGGTGTCGATTTTATCCTGGCGAGCGATAGCGAGCCTGTAATTTAAGAGGAACCGGCTTTCAGCCGGGACATTTTTCTACCGAAAAATGTACACATTTATTTTGAAAGGGGCTCAAGGGGCTGTAATATTAAGCTTGCAGGATATCTAGGGACCAAACTAAAAACCTCCCCTTAAAGTGTAATGCATGTTTAATTTAGCCATGATTGGAATACTGCCTTGGGATTTATAAGTCAGTGTATTAATTGAAGTGTAATGCATGTTTAATTTAATGTTTGTAAGATACCCGCTTTAAGGGGAGGTATTTAGTTTGTTCCCTAGACCTCCATCAAGCTTAAAATTACACCCCCTTGAGTCCCTTTCAAGATAAATTTGTACATTTTTCGGTAGAAAAATTTCCCGGCCAAAGGCCGGTTCCTCTTAAATTACAGGCTCGCTATCGCTCGCCAGGATAAAATCGACACCTGAATTGCACGAAAGGTCATAATATGGGGTGAAAGTTCTTAAAATCGCTAAACTAATGGGGCAAACGTTTTATGATATCAAAAGCAATGGGGCTAAACATGAGGGAGAAAGGGATCAAGAAAAAAATCCCTCAAGTGGAGATCTCCCCTTAATAGTATTTCTGTAGAAGCTGACGAACACGAACAAATATGTAGCTGTTTGTAACACTGTCTTGGGATTTATGTATCTATATGTTAATTGAAGTGATGTGCATGTTTTATTTATAGTTTGTAAGCTATCGGTACAGTAAAAAGGAGTGTATATGTTGATTTATTGGTTGTAAACCGGTTTGTATTGTATTTGCTGAGCGAAGAGTAGGCATTAGAGTCATACGAGTTGGCCAAAGATTTGCATGGGTAAACAAGGGGGTGGCCTTGTGTACGGTAGCGCTAATAAGTCATGTCTCACCTGTCATTACGTTTGGCTGGCTCGTTGCTGTATTAAGGGGAGATATCGACTTGAGGGATTTTTTCTGGACCCCCTTTCTCCCTCATGTTTAGCCCCATCGCTTTTGAGATTTTAAGACGGCGCCCCATTAGTTTGGCGATTTTAAGAACCTTCGACCCATTTCTGTCAATTTTAAGACCTTTCGTGCCATTTAGGTGTCGATTTTATCCTGGCGAGCGATAGCGAGCCTGTAATTTAAGAGGAACCGGCTTTCAGCCGGGAAATTTTTCTACCGAAAAATGTACAAATTTATCTTGAAAGGGGCTCAAGGGGGTGTAATCTTAAGCTTGATGGATATCTAGAGACCAAACTAAAAACCTCTCCTTAATGTCGTGTCAGATTTTGAATAGGGTGGGTAAGTGTAGGAAAATGTTTGTATATCTCACTCGAAACAAATAAATTAAGTTTTAGATATTTATAATACCAATTCATTATTGATCAAAATATACTTGGTGCCGGGACTGTACACTGATCACTTGATTGGAACATTGACTTGGGATTTTATGTATCTACAAGTTAAGGGGGATGACCTGTTTTGTTTATTTTTCTCCTTTTCTCTCTTTCTCTAGCTTGTATCCATTCGGCCCCATTCAGCCAACTATTTTAAGACGTTTATCCCCATCTAGGTGTCGATTTCTTCCTGGCGAGCGATAGCGAGCCAGCATTATATGAAGAAATCCGGCTTCGCCGGAGAAATTTTTCTATCGAAAAATATACAAATTTAGCCTGCTGTCAAAAACATTTTAAAAATATGCTGGCTTGCTACCGCTCACCAGTAAAAAATTGACACCTGGATGGGTATAAACGTCTTAAAACAGTAGGCTGAATGGGGCCGAATGGATACAAGCCAGAGAAAGAGAGAAAAGGAGAGAACAAAAAGCAGGTCATCTCCCTTAAGTGAAATGTAATGTACGTGTAATGTATAGTTTGTGAGGGATGTGCATGCTTATTGATTGGTTGAGCGTAGCATAGTTCAAAGTTTGCAAGTGAGCGATGCAGGGATAAGAACATAAGAACATAAGAAAATGGGAGTCTGCAAAAAGCCGATCGGCCCATACAAGGCAGATCCCTGTATGGAATATGGGATATGGAACATTGACCTGGGATTGTTTGTGTCTATATTTTAATTGAAGTATAATACATGTTCTATATAGTATGTGCAAGAGATCTGCATGGTTATTGGCATTGGTTATTGGTGTTGAGCGGTGGAATGTACCGGCTCTCAGCCTATGCCCGAGAGGGAGTAGTTGGAATATAGGGAAAAACAGAAAAACAAAACAAAATGTGTAGGATAACTCGAATAAATGTGTATACATGTTGATCAGCTGTTTTTGTATGTGTATGAAGGAGACAAAAGGCAGAGTTTCCTGTATTATGTGTCTCCCCCAAAGTAGAAAGAGTGATAGTGTCATTTATTTTAAGGGAGCCCACCTTGCTTTTTTATTTTCTCTTTCTCTCCTTCTCTCTTTGGCTTGTATCCATTTGGCCCCATTCAGCCTACTGTTTTAAGACGCTTATCCCCATCCAGGTGTTGATTTCTTTCTGGCGAGCGATAGCGAGCCAGCATTTTATTGAGAAATCCGGCTTCGCCGGGGACATTTTTCTATCGAAAAATATACAAATTTAGCCTGCTGTAAAACAAATATATATATATATGCTGGCTCCATACCGCTCGCCAAGAAAATATTGACACCTACTGTAGATGGGGGTAAACGTCTTAAAACAGTAGGGTGAATGGGACCGATTGAATACAAGCCAAATAGAGAGGGAGAGAAAGATAAAAACAAGCCTGTGACCCCCCTTAAGCGAAGTGTTAATTACAGTTTATAAGAGATTAATAATTGTAAAATTGGGGGTGGCATTCGGTGTATTCGTCAGCTGCTAATTGAAATATGAAGTAAAATGCATGACGAATTTTGTAAACATATCTAACTATCTATATCTTAACTGAATTGTAATGCATCTGTATTATATAGATATGCACTAAATTAGTAATTTGTGTATTGCTTACCGGTAGTTGATGGAGCGTAATTTGAGTTTGCTTAAGATCGACACGTGTCCACATGGGGGTGGATAGTGTTATATTGATAACACTGATTATAACTGGAATTGTTATTATTATTGTTATAGTTATTATTATTTTATTATTATGATTGATTATCTATATATATATATAATATATATATATATATATATATACAGTATATATATTATGTTAATGGAGTGTTATGCACGTGTACTTTTAAGTTTGTAAGGTATCTACAACTCTCATCTGGCAGCTTCTGAAATGTACAGTACTTTCATTAAAATTAGGTCCTATATTATAATTATATTCGGTCTAATTTTCGTACCCAATTACACATATTATCGACATGTTGCCAGAATAAAGTTGTGGATCAAAGATTGCTGGAAAAAGCGCTCGTGTATATCTGTCTATAGTCCCAAAATATGGCCGACCAAAATGTGTTGGGGAAAAAACAAATAAAAACAAATAAAAGAACTAACTGATAAGAATCTGCCTTTACAGTATAATCACGAAAAACAGAAGGAACAAGTGGGTTGCAGATTCACACCATGATGCTGAAATATTGCACATGGTTCTTACCCCCCCCCCCTTCTTTCTTTCTTTCTTTCTTTCTTTCACTAGAGTATCTCCTTGTTATAGGCCTTTGGGGTATCAGTTATTGCCTTTTAAAACAAAAATATATCTATGTTTTAATCGTCTTTGTAATATCCAACCACCACTACATTTTATTGTGGATCAATGACCTTTTATTACTTTGCCTTATTTGACCTTCCTTCTCCCAAATTGAGTATAGTGTGACCATTACGCTATGTATGGGTATATGTGTGTGTGGGGTCCTGAAGGTGATGTTTGAGGGCACCCTTGTGTATACGGTTTAAGGGGGGTCACCTGCTTTTTTTTTAATCTTTCTCGCCTTTTCTCTCTTTCTCTCTTTTTCTCTGGTTTGTATCCATTCGGCCCCATTCAGCCAACTGTTTTAAGACGTTTATCCCCATCCAGGTGTCGATATCTTCCTGGCGAGCGATAGTGAGCCAGCATTGTAGGGAGAAATCCGGCTTCGTACGGAGACATTTTTCTATCGAAAAATGTACAACTTTAGCTTGCTTTCAAAACAGAAATATATATTTATGTTGGCTCGCTACCGCTCACCAGGAAAATATTGACACCTGGATGGGGGTAAACGTCTTAAAACAGTAGGCTGAATGGGGCCGAATGAATACAAGCCAAATATAGAGGGAGAGAACGATAAACAAAAAGCGAGGTGGGCCCCCTTAAGTCTCCTCCCACGTGTTTCATCCCCCCACTGTTGCTAAGGCACACCCGTAGTGTTTGATCTTCTCAGGATCGCGTAATCACAGTAGGTTTACCCGTGGTGTGCTAATCTACAATTTCTTAATATCCCAATGCAACATTATCAGATTGACCTTCACAGTGCCCTTTGCTGCTGCAGTCATAACTTCTTGTGACGTGGATGAGGTATTTTTGCAACAGTACTTTGGCCTTTTCATTATAGTTAGGTCAGACATCTTGTTTACTAACCATTATAATGACAAACAAGTATTCAAGCTAGTATTATCAAAGTATTCAAGCTAGTATTAACAAAGTATTCAAGCTAGTATTATCAAAGTATTCAAGCTAGTATTATCAAAGTATTCAAGCTAGTATTATCAAAGTATTCAAGCTAGTATTATCAAAATATTCAAGCTAGTATTATCAAAGTATTCAAGCTAGTATTATCAAAGTATTCAAGCTAGTATTATCAAAGTATTCAAGCTAGTATTATCAAAGTATTCAAGCTAGTATTATCAAAGTATTCAAGCTAGTATTATCAAAGTATTCAAGCTAGTATTATCAAAGTATTCAAGCTAGTATTATCAAAGTATTCAAGCTAGTATTATCAAAGTATTCAAGCTAGTATTATCAAAGTATTCAAGCTAGTATTATCAAAGTATTCAAGCTAGTATTATCAAAGTATTCAAGCTAGTATTATCAAAGTATTCAAGCTAGTATTATCAAGTATTCAAGCTAGTATTATCAAGTATTCAAGCTAGTATTATCAAAGTATTCAAGCTAGTATTATCAAAGTATTCAAGCTAGTATTATCAAAGTATTCAAGCTAGTATTATCAAAGTATATACTTTGAGTCAAAGTATATACTTTGAGTATTATTACTACTTGTCTCAGCCAGGGAATACGTGTGGAAATGTGCAGCCCATTTATTCTAACTTTTTTGTTTTAATTATAGAGGTTATGGTCAAGATTTATTGTATATCCTAAGTATAATGAAAAGACTGACAATATAGTAAACTTCGGGTTAATGTATGCTGCTGTATGGGCCTCTCCCCTGATGTTACCTTGCGAAAGCAGGATGGCCCCCTTCTAGATAAATGTATATATATACCGGTATATACAGTATATATATATATATATATATATATATATATATATATATATATATATATATATATATATATAATTATACCGGTATACAGTATATATACCGGGTATATATATATATTTTCTTTGTTTTTTTTTGTTTTTTTTTTCGAAAAATGTGCCGGTTCCACCTAAATTACAGGCTCTCTTTCGCTCGCCAAGAAAATAATGGCACCTAAACGGCACAAAAGGTTTTAATAATGACAAAACAATGGGGCGAAAGGTCTTAAAATCGCCAAACTAATGGGCCGAACGTCTTAAAATCGCCAAACCAATGTGGCTAAACGTGAGGGAGAAGGGGGACCAGAAAAAACAACTCTCTCCCCTGAAGTGGGATGGGTGGTATATACTGTGTGATACATGATGCAGCTATTAACATGTACAATCGGCCTAATAAGTGATGTCTCGGCACCAAGTATATTTTGAATAATAATTGGTATCAGCAATATCTAAACTTTAATCATTCATTTCAAGTGAGATATACACACATGTTCCTACACTTACTCACCCTATTCATCATCTGACAGACATTAATACAGCACAAAGCGAGCCAAACGTAATGATGGCTGAGACATGACTTATTAAGTTATTAGTGCGACCGTACTCCTTTGATTGACAAGGTTAGGATGTGCACTTGATACGCAGAGTTAATTGGACATACCTTACCTACTCAAGGTAGGTAAGGTATATTTATATAATATAATAAATATATTTGTCTTTGGTAAATTATTGACTAAAGTACAAGCCCAGCTAATAGACATCTAGTGTTTATATGTTATTCATTATTATTTATCACACACACACACACACACACACACACACACACACACACACACACACACACACACACACACACACACACACACACACACACACACACACACACACACACAACGTTGCAAGTTCTATAAGATATATTAGCGTTGTGTTTGCTGTGCACAGTTACATGTACAAGTCTTGCAAACACCATTGTCACTGTGTGTGTGTGTGTGTGTGTGTGTGTGTGTGTGTGTGTGTGAAGTCAGGGAAGGAGAGAACGATAATAAAGATATATGAAAGAATATACATATGTGAGAGATAAGATTACTGTATAACTAATAGTAACACGGGTCGTGTAATTAAGTAATATGGTTGGGCATCGGGAGAGAACAAAAAGCAAGGGAAAGAAAATAAGCACAATTATATTTCTGAGTGAAATAAACTATCGCTAAGAAAAAAAAAAAAACGACAGGTTATGAGGTCAAGCTAAGTGAACAAGAGGTTTGTTAAGTAAGATGTTGAGAGAGAGAGAGAGAGAGTGAGAGTGAGTGAGTGAGTGAGGGAGAGAGTGAGGGAGAGAGAGAGAGAGAGTGAGAATTTAAAAGGCTAACCGCGAAGATGAGAGGAAGGAAACGTGGAGATAAAAGTGGGACGTGGCGAAGACGAGGATGAGTGAAGGGTAGAAGATGTAAAGATAAACATTGTAAGATTAATGAGCAGGTTGGTTGGGGGGCTGGGAAGGAAGGGAGGGATGGTAGTGGGAGGGGGAGGGGGTCAAAATGGGTAGGGGGAGGAGGCGCATAAAGAGTGAATCGAAGTTTTGGGTGTTTATTGAGATGAGGGAGAGGGGGGGGGGATACGCGGCGTAGTGGTTTGCATGCAGGAAAGTTACAAGGAGAGAGAAAGATAGAGAGCGAGAGAGAGAGAGAGAGAGGTGAAAGAAAATCAAACTATGCGTATAAGAAAACTTTATAGGGTAGACGAACCTTTAAAAAAAAAAATCCAGTGAAAACAATAGGGATTGGTGCAGTTTGCAGAAATACGAATAATGGAATGAACATTAATGTTTAAACAAAACCAAATCTCATTCCATGTTATCACTGTCTATAGCATGATTGATACTGCACGGTTGTCTTGGTTTGCCATACATTTTGATCAAAAGTAGTAAACAAAGCCATGTAAGATATTTTAAGCTTTAGGAGCTTGATGGCAAACCCTGTCGCCTCTCTCTTTTGTTTGTGATAGAGAGACTTGAATGCGGGAATTGAATCTGCTTTGATATAAGAACATAAGAAAATGGGAGTCTGCAGAAAGCCGATCGGCCTATATTTAACTTACACCGATATATTTAGTACATGATGAAGTAATGAGAAGGCAGGATTTGATATTTATATCACATGAGTGTAAATTTGTTCTATCCTTGTTTATCCATCAATACAAATATTCGTATTTGGGTCTCGTTAATCATAAATAAATACGTATTGGCACTCGTTATAGGCAACCTACCTTATTGTCTCCTTCATACACACAGAAAAAAAATCTAGATCGGAATGGAAAGGGAGAGTATCAGCAGAGTGTAAGGAATACTCGCTGTACAATATTTATCGAGTCATTGATCTCAAGTTACTATATTCATAAATGGTATGTCAGATATGCCAGGTGTATGTTTTTTGGCAGTTGTCATAGTCACAATTTGCTACATTGACTACGTGTATGGTAATTGCATGTATTGTATTATATTGCGTTGCATAAGATCTAACCAGCAAAACAAGTTATATGGTCATGGCTGCCAGCATTAAGAAGGAAGACAGAAGGGTATGTACCAAGACCCAGCAGGCAAGTGGCATGGGGAGATACGTGATCGCTGTCTCGGTTCCAGATCCGGCTTTACCTCTATATCTTAAGACTTAAACTCCTGGTATCTACGTCTTGCACTGAGTTTTCTTTACGCATTTAAAGTTATTTATTTATATCTGTAGCACGTAATATTAATATGGTCATTCCATGATAAAAGTGAGAAGGAATAACGAAGACAAATGAAAGTGTTGTATGGAAGAACACTTCATGCCAAGCGGAAAATTTGCCATTAATGAGAGAAGGTAAAGAACTCAACATTAATTAGGGAGACAGAAGGGTATGCATGTATCATAATAACTTCCCTGTATGCATCAGACCACCTATGTACCTGGGAAACCTACCCAGCAGGCAGGTGTCTGAGGGTAAGGTATTCAATGTCTAGGCTCCAGGTCCGGCTCTTGTAATCCCTTCAGGTTTTATCTTTAATTTAGTTTGATGTTTATGTCCTTGAACGGAAATTTAGTTTGCCCTTCATTTTGTATCTTCTGTACCTCAAGATATTTTTTTTTTTTTACACATGCATTTCATTTACTCCTCTCCTCATGTCTTTTTGTATATGACTTCAATTTAACTATCCTGTTCATATATTTCGCCTATAAGTTTAATGTATTCTTCCCATATCCCTCTCTAGTCTCTTCCATAGGCTTCCCATATGGATTTATTTCCGGCTTTCTCAATTCCCACAAACTGCTTGTATGTTTGTTTGCCAAACTCTTCTTACGAATTAGGTGACTCCCTTCCTTCTTCCTTGTCATTCGTCAAATGCACTCATACTAATCTCATTTTCATATGTCCTGTAATCCTCCTTCGTATTAATTTACTTGCAACCCCCGCCCCGCCCTCGTCCCCCCCCCCCCCACCCTCTCTCTCTCCCCCTCTCTCTCTCTCTCTCTTCTCTCTCCTCTCTCTCTCTCTCTCTCTCTCTCTCTCTCTCTCTCTCTCTCTCTCTCTCTCTCTCTCTCTCTCTCTCTCTCTCTCTCTCTCTCTCTCTCTCTCTCTCGTGTGGGTAATAGGCGGTACTTGTAACTATTTACTTACATAAATGGTTATGTGAGCGAGCCTGTGGAGACAAATGGGGTAAAGGGAGGAATGTGACAAAGTGATAGGACAAAGAGATGTGGCAGGGAGATGGGAGACCAGGTGTGTGGTAAATTACAATAAGTGTGCGTAATGGGAAAACAGTGGGAGATAATTAAGTTAAGACAAAACTAAACACATGCTATTTTTGTATATGCATTAGAACTATTCAAGTGGAAAATAAAATTGAAACACGAACACTTTTGAAGCTTGCCTATCAATAGAAACAAGTTAGTATAGTGGGAGATAATTAAGTTAAGAACAAAACTAAACAAGTGTTATTGGTGTATATGCATTAGAACTATTCAAGTGGAAAGTGAAATCGAAACACGAACACTTTTGAAACTTGCCTGTCAATAGAAATAAGTCCGTATTTATGCCTGTATACGATTGAGTATGCACACTACAAAATGTTACTTTAATCCAGTATTACAGCAAATAAATACACTAGGCTGGTTGTGGTGATTTAATGTGTACCCCTTACGTGTTTATTCCCCATAGGCTTGTTCACACCGTCAGTCACTTTGAACGAGCCTATGAGAACAGTGCAAACCACTCAAACTGGCCTGTCCGGTACTCAATTTGACAAGCCGGACTGAGTATGTGTGCCAACTTTTCCTTCCCTGTGTGTGTGTGTGTGTGTGTGTGTGTGTGTGTGTGTGTGTGTGTGTGTGTGTGTGTGTGTGTGTGTGTGTGTGTGTGTGTGTGTGTGGGGTGTGTGTGTGTGTGGTGTGTGGTGTGTGTGTGTGTGTGTGGTGTGTGTGTGTGTGTGTGTGTGTGTGTGTGTGTGTGTGTGTGTGTGTGTGTGTTATTTATAATTGTTTTTATGTATTAATATTTTTTTTCTAGGGGGTCAAATGGATACTAAAGCCCATCCCCATGTCTTAAAATGAAGTACATTGGAGAGGGTCTCCTTCTGTTTTATCTGCCTATAGCTAATTGAGGAAGTTGACAGTGACTCCTTTCTCGTGTTTTAAGGGGAGATGGGCGTTTTTATTTTGGTCGATCAATTAATGTATTTCTTTATTTCTTAGTTCTTCGCTAGACCTCAATCAAACTTAGAAAAACACCCCCCTAGACCCCCCTCCAAGATAAATTTGTACTCTTTTCGCTAGAAATATTTCCCGGCCGAAGGCCGGTTCCTCTTAAAATTTCAGGCTCGCTTTCGGTCGCCAGGAACAAATCGACACCTAAATGGCACGAAAGGTCTAAAATTTACAACGAAATGGGGCGAAAGGAGTTAAAATCACCAAACTAATGGGCCGAACGTCTTATAATCTCAAAACAAATGGGGCTTAACACGAGGGAGAAAGGGGACCAGAAAAACGACCCATCTTCCCTTAAGATTGGCAGTAAGGAATTTCCAGTTGTGACGATAAATTGGAAAGTTTCCATAAAAATTGCTCAGTTCCCATCAAAATTATTTTGTAGTGAAATGTGGTGCTAATTATATAAACTTGGTTTAAATATGAAGCAGAGACATAGTAGTTTACTATTTTTCTGTTAGTTACCGAAGAATCAGTTGTAAACCAAACCTGCATACTCCGATAGTCATGAAATTCAGTGATAGGAGAGGCTGGGAATGCAATATCCCCCGGATGAATAACAGGGGTGCTATGGGCTCTCTGTGAGAGGGCTGGTTATCACACAGAGGCCCACGTCTCTTCAACAAACTCCCACGGTGAGTAAGAGACATGAGGGGCATCTCTTTAGACAACTTCAAGAGAGCCCTCGATGTCAAACTGCAAAAAGTGCCAGACGAGCCCATCTTAGCAAGGGAGCGGGCTGTCTCTTCAAACAGTCTGCTGCACCAAATCACAACCCACAACGAGGGGCGACGCGCTCCTCGGTGCTGCTAGGAGAGTGGCGAACACAACCTAAGGTAACCTAAGGTAAGGTAAAGGGATTCAATTTAACGCCAGATGAAATGAAACCGAGTATAGTGGGAAGGCCGTGTGTCTTGCCAAAGGACGAGTGGCCAAGGAGGCGTGCATAGAGACGTTCATTTCTGACTGTAAATCACAGATGTGCATGGGCTATTAAAACGTCAGGTGGGTGGAGAGAGAGAGAGAGCGAGAGAGAGAGATATGAAAATTATACAAGCAAGGAGGAAACATTATAGAAACATGTACACACTTACAGTACATGGGTGGATAGTGATGGAAGAAAAGTATATTCTATTAGAACGTCAGTGTGTGTGTGTTTTTTGTGTGTGTGTTTTTTTAAGAGATGTTCTGGGAAGGGGGGGTGGGGGGGGGGCAAAGATGATAATTGTACATGCAATTGAAATTATACGTTGGCAGTGGAAAGAGGGATACTTTGTAGGGCACTGCATGCAACATACTATCTACTATCTTCTTGAATGCTCTACTGAAGAATTATATATTTACAACTTCTGAGGGTAGTTTGTTCCAGGTAGAACAGACTTTATATATGAAAATGTTTACACATTGCTATTGAGAGTAAAACATTATTCTTTGGTTATATCCACGTTGTCAAACCTATTAAGTTTTTGTTAAAACTTCAATAAGTTGACCTCTTACTCTACGTGTTTCCATCGAAAAGAGACCAACAGCTCTCAACCGCTTCTCATAGCCCAGTCTTCTTATCGCTGGAATAAGCTTTGTGGCCATAGCTGGAACTCTTTCTAGTTGCTCTATATTTTACCTGAGTGCTGGAGACCAGATTTGACCATCATATTCTAAAAGAGGCTGTATTTAATAATTGTAGAATGTAGGGACTGTCTCATGTCTACATGGGAACTGCCTCTCAATGTACTCAGATAAATACTATTGATGACCCGTTTCAGTCTACCTGTTACCCAACTTTCTATATTGTGATGAATAAATATATACAGTGGGTGTATACATTTGGAGATTGCATTAAGGGAAGATGGGTTGTTCTTCGGGAACCCATTCTCCTTCGTGTTTAGCTTCATTAGTTTTGACATTTTAAGACGTTCGGCCTATTAGTTTGGCGATTTTAGCTCCACTTCGTTGTCAATGTTATGATCTATCGTGCCATTTAGCTGTGGATTATTTTCCTGGCGAGCGATAGGGAGCCTGTAATTATAAGAGGAAGCGGCCTTCGGCCGGGACATTTTTCTACCGAAAAATGTACACATATATCTTGAGAGGGGGGGGGGGGGTCTAGGGGGTGTTTTTCTAAATTTGAGGGAGGTCTGGCGAAAAAACTAAGATTATATGAATAAATAAATTAATAGACCAACAAAACAAAAAAAAGAGTATCTTACCCCCTTTATGTAATTGTTCCGCACCATTTAGATACCTTTCTAGTTCTAAAATGTGGAAGCTTAGTGGACTGATAGGCAGAGGGAGGGAAGAATTGATATACCGGTATTTTACAGTTGTAACTCGAGACATCTGTAGCACTGAAACGCGAAAAAACAACAACAATCGTATTACAATTAAGGGGGAAGTACTCGCTTTTTCTGGACCCCTATCTCCCTCATGTTTAACATATTATTGTTGAGGTTTTAAGACGTTGGTTCCGTTAGTTTGGCGATTTTTATACCTTTCGCCTAATTTTTTGTCAATATTTAGACCTTTCGTGCCCTTTAGGTGTTGTCGATTTTGTTATTCCTATAGAGCGATAGCGAGCCTTTAATTTTAGAAGGAACCGGCCTTCGGCCGCGACATTTTTCTACTAAAAAATGTACAAATTTATCTTGAAAGGGGGTCTAGGGGGTGTTTTTCTAACCTTGATGGAGGTCTAGCGAGGAAACTCAAAAATGAATTAATAAATTAATATATAGAGTTATAGACGAAAAACCAAGCACTACCCCCCTAACCTCTCTGTGTAAACAAGCTGGGAATATGATAATTATGGAGTCAGCTTAGCGGTCCAAATAAGTGACAAGCCCCGCAGATAATAACCCAGATAAGCCTGTCTAAAACCCACCGTGGAGCCCCCAAAGACATAGAGCTGATGGCGAGAGATAACGTTTACCCAGCTAATCTATCTAGCCTTCCCACCCTTTATCTGATCTCAGTGCCCCTCTTTACCGTTATATATATATATATATATATATATATATATATATATATATATATACCGGTATATATATACTCTCTCTCTCTCTCTCTCTCTCTCTCTCTCTCTCTCTCTCTCTCTCTCTCTCTCTCTCTCTCTCTCTCTCTCTCTCTCTCTCTCTCTCTCTCTCTCTCCTACGCCTCGCCATCTTTTCCCCCTTTTGTACAGTCAAATACAATAATATACTTTTATTTGCAAGTTCCTCTTTTTATGTACAGTATGAACAAGAAACCAACTCAATAACACACAAATATAGTATACAGGATTTATAGATATATAAATATATTAATATATTAATTTGTTTATATATTTATTTTTGCTAGAGAGTTATACGAATATATTTTATGAATGTATGTCATGGCTTTTGATTGTGACTGTAGCACTATCCACCATTTAGCCTTCACCACCCTTTCCTATTGTTTTTTTTTTTTTTTTTTTTTTTTTTATGCCTCACGTTTTGCCTCGAAGTATATATATATCCTATTTATCCTATATATCGTTGTTTTCAGCAGTCAATGTTTACCACTTGATCGATAATTATCTTGTATTTTTGTATATATAATTTTTGTATTTATTTTGTCTACACTATCCCACCCCTCTTATTATTCTATTTTTTTCTTATTAGTTTATTTTACCCTCCTTCTCTTTATTACTTTATTTTACCCTCCTTCTCTTTATTACTTGATTTTACCTTCCTGCTCCTTATTACTTTATTTTACCCTCCTTCTCTTTATTACTTTATTTTACCTTCCTCCTCTTTATTACTTTATTTTACCCTCCTTCTCTTTATTACTTTATTTTACCTTCCTGCTCTTTATTAGTTTATTTTACCTTCCTGCTCCTTATTACTTTATTTTACCCTCCTGCTATTTATTTTCTACTTCCTCCTTTCCCATCATCTCCCTTCTTTCCTTTTAACGCTCTGCATTATTTTGTATCGACTGCCTTCTAGTTTTTCCTTGTTCCTATTGTCCATCTACTTAGTTCATCTACCTGCTCACTATTTCTTCGCATTCCATTCTTTTAATGCTTTTGTTTTTCATCTTTTCATTTCCTTCTCGCTCTCTCGCTCACTCTCTGACACACACACACTCACACACACACACACACACACACACACACACACACACACACACACACACACACACACACCAATAATTCAACCTCGCCAAAATCCCCCTCGTGTCCCCCTCATTATAATTTGGTTTGTCCTCCCCTTTGCCTCCTTCCTCTTCCTCCCTCATCCGTCATCATCATTGTCTCATTCACCTCATTAACGTGCTTAAGGGGGCCCACATAGCGTTTTTCTCTTTCTCTCCCTCTCTCTTTGGCTTGTATCCATTCGGCCCCATTTAGCCTACTGTTTTAAGCCGTTTACCCCCACCCAGGTGTCAATATTTTCCTGCCGAGCGGTAGCGAGCCAGCATATATATATTTTTGTCTTGACATCAAGCTAAATTTGTACATTTTTCGATAGAAAAAATTCTCCGGCGAAGCCGGATTTCTCCATACAATGCTGGCTCGCTATCGCTCGCCAGGAAGAAATGGACACCTGGATGGGGATAAACGTCTTAAAACAGTTGGCTGAATGGGGCCGAATGGATACAAGCCAGGGAAAGAGAGAAAGGAGAGGGATATACAAAACAAGCCGGTGACCCCCCCCCCCCTTAATGCTGCTTATTATTGGTCTTTATTAGTAGCATTTTCATCATCAGATTTTCTTTCATCGGTTTTCCGTCCCCTCATAAAGTTTCTCCTTTGTTTCCTCATCACCAGAGTCATTTATTATATCCCCCACTTACGATCTTCATTGTTTAAAATAGAATATCCATTAAGATTGAATATTGGATGCAATATGCTTGGCAGGCTTTAAAACATAGTATGCTATAGTATTATATTACCCCCCAGCCAACTTCTCATCATTGTTCACTTTCTTTCTCATCACCACCACTCTATTGTCACATCCCTCACCAACTTACTTCCCTCATCACCACCACCCACCTTATTTCACCGTTTCATCTATCTATCACCCAGTAATTGTGAGATTATCGGCTGATTAAATTTGTTTAGATATATTTATACATTTCAACCCTTACTTAGTTACATTTATAGCTAAATTCTTAAAGACGAACAACCTCGTTAGGACCAGTCGTTATGTTGGTGTTTGCATTCCTTTGTATAGTCCGATACCCTTCTATAGCCCCTTCACCACCTAATTCCCCTCATCATCACCGCACCTCATCACAATTCCCACCCTCATCACTCACACCGCTTCTTCCCTTTCCTCACAGCGTTTAAGGGTCCCCTGTGTTAGATTAATAAGTCTTGATGGCCCACGCTGATATGCAAATTGAAATTAAGCTCTGACCAGAGTTTGGGGGAGGGGGGAAGGGAGGGCAGGTCAGGAAGGGGGGGGGGGGTGAGGGAAGAGGGGGGGGGGGTGAGGGAAAGAGGGGGGGGAGAGGTGAGGAAGATAGGGGGGGGGGAGGTGAGGGAGATGGGGGGGGAGATGGGAGAGAGAAGGGAAGACTGGGGTGTGGATAAGAGGAGGATATGGAGACGAAGTTGGGATGAGAATGGGGAAAAAGAACTAACAGATGGACAAAAAAGTTAGATATGATGGGCAGGGTAAAGGGTAGTTGGAGGTTTAGGTACGATAGAAAAGAGAGAGAGAGAGAGAGAGAGAGAGGCTCAAGTTGGATGACGAGGGAAAAGATATGTTAAAATAGAGTGGAGGATGTGAAAGGATATAAAATAGGATGGGGGTCGGAAATTGGTGTGATGTGAGATAGGAAGGGTTAAGTAAGGAAGGGAATGTTAGGTACCGGTATAGGGTAGTAGACAAACTGATTTGGTGTAAGATAGGCAAATCATGGGGAGGGCAATTAAGGACAGGACCGAGTGTGGGAACGAAGAGAGAGATGTTGGAAAGTGCGTGGGAGAATGTCTTAACAATTAGAGATAATTAATTACCTGAATAAAATTGAAATTATCGGTGATAACCTGACAAGACTGGCGAAGGAATCTATGTACAATACAAGTTTACCTAACACAAGGTAGAACAAGAAAATATTATGTGTCAGGGTATGATAATATAGTTAATGAAAATAAAATAAAAAGAGTGAATTGTGAAGATAAATTTTAAAGCAAACTGTTTATGATTTTGTGTTCAAATATGGATGTCAACATCTGGTCAGTTGCTTAAGAAACGTCGACCAAAAATAGAAATGTGATTTTTAGATACGGTATACAACATTATGCAGATAAGTATCGAGACAAGAAAACAAGAAATATTTACTATTGCACAAGAAGAAAGTTGGATTGCAAGTAAATTGAATTATTGGAAGCAAGAAAACGTGATATTGAAGAGAAAATAGAATGGAATTGAAATTTCGTATAATTGTATAGATTAGCATAGTACAAATCATATAGTTCTGATTAATTATAATTGTCGTATATTATGCATGATATATTTCAAAACAATCAGTCAAACTTAGACAAATTATATAAATTATGGAAAGTTTGAGGATATTTTTTATATATTTACGGACGGTTCTCGAAAGGAGAAAATAGAAATATAAACATTTATTTTCATTTTTATAATGGTTATTCAGAGAGAGAGAGAGAGAGAGAGAGAGAGAATGTGTTAAAAGTAAACATGAAGGTTATAAGAAAGAGAAGAAGAATGGCCAATTGTTTAAATTTATGCGTGGTTAAAATTGGGTGGGAGGGAAAGTCATTTGTATTAATATCCATTGGAATGTGTTTACATCCTTTTTATTGGTGTTTTCTTAATGTTTCGTTGTTCACAAACCTAACAAATTACACTTGATCCTTATGGGTGCTAAGAAATAATAGGATAGTATATTGTTTGTTATGTATGTATTTGGTTAGTGATCATATGTTATTGGTGTTTGTTTATCGTCTAGTCCGTTATTATTTACTTAATGAAGGTCAATACATGCTAGATGGATACTTAGGTTAACCATATGACAAACCCAAGAAGCTAGATGGGTAGAATATAGACGAATGTGTATGATTGATAGACTATAGTTATTATGATAAAAGTAAATGAAACGGGTCTAGAAAACCAAGAATGAACTAGAGAGAGAGAGAGAGAGAGAGAGAGAGAGAGAGAGAGAGAGAGAGAGAGAGAGAGAGAGAGAGAGAGAGAGAGAGAGAGGGAGGGGGAGGGGGTTTAGCTGCGACCAAAAAATCCAATGAGAATGGGTAAAGGAGAGATGCCTATATCGATAAACGCAGCCGGGGTGTAGATGACATCTGAGAATCACACACCGCACGCCGATACAATACCGGCCCCGGCAGGTGTATTCTAGACGGGGAAGGTGTATATGGGGCCACAGTGGGGAGGATGGGAAGGGGACCATGGCAGACAAAGAAGGGAGGTAGAAGGATAAACAGATAGAGAAGTGTTAACCTTTTGACCACCAGAGAGAGAGAGTGAGAGAGATTTTTTGAATACCGGTACCTGGTTGTTCATATCAGTAATGGTATAGCCTTAGCTCATTAAGTCAAGTAGCGTATTGTTTATATTTATTGTGCACCTCAAAACTCTGTACTCTGTAAGTAGAGAGAGAGATAGAATGAGAGTGAGTGAGTGAGTAAAACAGGATCACATTAAGAGAAGAATAAGAAGGCTGATGGAAGATCCTAGGGGGATATTGAATGGAAGGCGCGATGCCACTAACGATAAAGCCAGCCCTGGTGTAGATGACGCTGAGGATCATACACCACACGCCGATCCAACCCGGCAGGTAGTTTCTGGACAGGTGTATATAGCACGGCGGTTAAGGGGAGATATCCACTTGAGGGACTTTTTTCTTGACCTCTTTCTCCCTCATGTCTAGCCCCATTGCTTTTGAGATTTTAAGACGTTTGCCCCATTAGTTTGGTGATTTTAAGAATTTCCGACCCATTCTCTCAATTTTAAGACCTTTCGTGCCATTTAGGTGTCAATTTTATCCTGGCAAGCGATAGCGAGCCTGTAATTTAAGAGTAACCGGCCTATGGCCGGGAAATTTTTCTACCGAAAAATGTACAAATTTATCTTGAAAGGGGGTCAAGGGGGTGAAATTTTAAGATTGCTGGAGGAGTAGGAAACAAACTGAAAACCTCCCCTTAAGGCGGAGACAGACCGTTTTTTGTTTGTTTTTTGGGTCTATTAATTCATATATTCCTTAGTTTTCTCGCTAGACCTCCATCAAGCTTAGAAAAACGCCCCCTAGACCCCCCTTCAAGATAAATTTGTAAATTTTTCGGTAGGCCGGGTCCTCTTAAAATTTCAGGCTCGCTATTGCTCGCCAGGAAATAATCGACACCTAAATGTTACGAAAGGTCTTAAAATTGACAACGAAATGGGGCGAAAGGTGTTAAAATCGCCCAAACTAATGGGCCGAACGTCTTGGTATCTAAAACATATGTCGCTAAACATGAGGGAGAAGGAGGTCCAGAAAAACGGTCTGCCTCCCCTTAAGCCGGTATCACACGAGAGCTTTTATAGTCAACATTCGCTAATTAAAAAAGTCTAGCAACATCTAGTATTTTGTATTTTGCACTGGTATCGGGAACTAGACTGACGAGACATACATTTAGGTAGCAGAAATATTATAAATGTTAACTTCATAAGCTGCCTGACCAGTGTTAAGGTTAAATGTTGAGGGAAAAAGCGCTCGTGTGATACCGGTTTTAGGATGGAATGGAAGGGGGCATGCTAGTAATAAAGCCGCTGTCACACGAACGCTTTTTCCGTCAAAGTTCAATGAGCAAGTTTTATCTCGTAGCATTTTGGGACTTTTTTGCACTGGTATTGGCAACTAGACTAAAGTTAGAATACTTTAGGCGACTGAATTCTGATTAAGCCTACATTTTGAGGTTGCCATACCACAATGGCTCGAACAAAAAAAAAAAATTGAAAAATTGCTCGTTTGACACCGGCTTAAATAGTTGGATAGTGTTCCATAGATTAGAGAAATGCCAACATTATGAGCGAGATATTTTTAAAAGCCCAGCTGTAATTGTTTAATGGTAACCATAAGTCTCATTCACTCACACCACTCACTCACACTCACTCACTCTCACACACTCTCGCACACTCATTTACTCTCACACATATCTCACTCTCTCACATATCTCACTCTCGCACACACTCACTCACTCTCACTCACTCACTCTCACACACTCACTTACTTTCACATATCTCACTCTCACTTACTTTCACATATCTCACTCTCTCACATATCTCTCACTCCATATCTCACTCTCTCACATATCTCACTCTCACTGTCTCACTGCCTCTCTCTCATATAGAAATCGTATATATCTTATTATTTGTATTCGGTTTTTTTTTCTATTTCAATCGAACAATATTTTAAATTAAAATGGTAAAGTTGGGATAATACTTTTGAGGGCAACTGTTCACTTGCGGAATAAATAATCTTTACAGTAACGCTCTAAACATTCTGGAAGTGAGTCGCAATCTTTTGAAAATATAGACGTATATTTCACTTGATTAATTTAGTTCACACAAATTTACAGTTCACCAGTGTTAAGGGGAGACAGACCTTTTTTTTTTTTGGACCCCCCCTTCTCCCTAATGTTTAGCCCCACTAGTTTTGAGCTTTTAAGACGTTAGCTCCATTAGTTTGGGGATTTATGACCTTTCACCCCATTTCTTTGTCAATATTAAGACCCTTCGGGACATTTAGGTGTCGATTTTTTTCCTGGCGAGCGATAGCGAGCCTGTAATTTTAGGAGGAATCGGCCTTTGCCCGGGAAATTTTTCTACCGAAAAATGTACAAATCTATTTTGAAGGGGGGTCTAGGGGGTGTTAATTTAAGCTTGATGGAGGTATAGGGAGGAAACTAAAAAATATATATTAATAAATGAATTAATAGACCAAACAAACAGCCACTGTCCCCTTAAGATTTGTTGTATTGTTTGTTTTTCTTTTCCGCGACTGTACATGCCTTCTTCCACTATCTGTTATAATCTGTGGGAGCCTATTAAGGGGGAGGTGGGCGATTTTTATGGACCCCCTTCTTCTTGTGTTTAGCATATTAGTTTTGAGATGTTAAGACGTTCATTCTGTTAGTTTGGCGATTTTGAGACGTTTCGCCCCATTTCTTTGTCAATATTAAGACCTGTGCCATTTAGTTGTCGATTTTTTCCTGGCGAGCGAAAGCGAGCCTGTAATTTTAGGAGAAACCGGCCTTCGGCCAGAACATTTTTTACCGAAAAATTTACAAAATGATCTTGAAAGGGAGTGTAGGGGGTGTTTTTTTATAAGGCTTGATGGAGGCCTAGCGAGGAAACTCAATAATAGATTAATAATTAAAAGTATAGAGCCAAAAACCAGCACTATCCCCTTAAACCCCATCCTGCCCAGTGATCCTGCCCTACGATAACCATCAGTGGGGGGCGCTGACCCCTGAACCCCCCTGTGTTAATTGGACGCGTGGGACTGACGCTTGTACCACTCATTTGACAAGTACAGTAATTAAGGGGGGTCACCTGCTATTTTTGTTTTCTTACTCTCCTTTTCTCTCTTTCTCTGGCTTGTATCCATTCGGCCCCATTCAGCCAACTGTTTTAAGACGTTTATCCCTATCCAGATGTCGATTTTTTCCCGACCAGCGGTCGCGATCCATCATTGTATGGAGAAATCCGGCTTCGCCGGAGACATTTTTCTTTCGAAAAATTTACAAATTTAGCTTGCTGTCAAAACAAATACCGGTATATACAGGCCTATATATGTTGGCTCGCTACCGCTGGCCAGGATAATATTGACACCTGGATGGGGGTAAACGTTTTAAGACAGTAGGCTGAATGGGGCCGAATGGATATAACCCAGAGAGAGAGAGGGAGAGAGAGATAAAAAACAAGAGGTGGGCTCCCTTAAAAATAATCGTGGACCACTTTATGTTATTCAGTATGCAAATTAAAGTGCTGGTAGTCATTAATGTTACAATGCTATATTTAATACATACTAAATATTATGTATCATATAATGTATAATTATATACAGGTATATACAGCCATAAATCACTCACAGTGGTTATTTATTTACATATTGAAAGCCATAAAAGCTACCTGATTTTTTATGAGTGATTGTACTTTCATTTAAGATTAAGTAAGAAGGCGTGAGCAAAATCCCCGCCTAATAATAATCCACCTAGGACAAGTGCACCCAGGCAAAAACATAAATATTAAAAAAAAAAAAAAAAAAAAAAAAAAAAATATATATATATATATATATATATATATATATATATATATATATATATACACACTGTATATATATACACCCCCCATTAAAATGCACTGTAGAACATACTACTACTACTACTACTCTATCTATCTATATACTCTGGCTCGTACCCCACTTTGTTTCCTTTTATTTTTTCATTGGGGGTGGCCGACTCGAGACAGAAACAAATAATAATGATAATAATACAAATAATAAGAACAATAATATAATTTTAATCCCATGGGTTTTTCTAATAGTGGCCAGCTGCAATAAAATACTGACGTTTGACAGTGAAGAATATATATATTTTTCAGATGCAAATATTTAAACGTCAGAAAGAAAGGAGTGAAATCCTACACACCAACAATCTGTGTGTGTGTGTGTGTGTGTGTGTGTGTGTGTGTGTGTGTGTAGAGATGGGGTGGGGGGTGGAGTGAAATCCTAGAGACAGCAACAAATATTATACTCTTATAATGTTTAGGCAATACCAAAGGCGTGGTCTGGGGAGGCACTCACGACATGGGTTTCTATTGGGCTGTTAAGGGGGGTCACCGGCTTTTTTTTTTATCTTTCTCCCCTTTTCTCTCTTTCCCTGGCTGGTATCTATTCGGCCCATTTCAGCCAATTGTTTTAAGACGTTTATCCCCATCCAGGTGTCGATTTCCTCCTGGCGAGCGATAGCTAGAAGAAATCCGGCTTTGCCGGAGATATTTTTCTATCGAAAAATATACAAATTTAGCTTGCTGTCAACACAAAGATATATATATGCTGGCTCGCTACTGCTCGCCAGGAAAATATTGACACCTGGATGAGGGTAAACATCTTAAAGCAGTAGGCTGAATGGGGCCGATTGGATACAAGCCAAAGAGAGAGGAAGAGAAAGAGAAAACAAGAGAGGTGGGCTCCCTTTAGAGGGGAGGTGTTATTTATTGGTCGATATATTTATATATTTATTATTTTTTAGTTTCCTCCATAGACTTCCATCAAGAATAAAAAACATCTCCAAGATCCCCCTTCTAGATAAATGCGTACATTTGTCGGTAGGAAAAATTTCCCGGCCAAAGGCCGCTTCCTCCCAAATTAAAAGCTCGCTACCGCTCGCCATGATAAAATCGACACCTAAATGGCACGAAAGGTCTTAATATTGTAAAAGATATGGGATTTTTTCCTAATGAACCAACGTCTTTAAATCTCAAACTAATGGGGGTAAACAATAGGGGAGAATTAGAGCCCGAAAAGGCAACCATCCCCCCTTAATACCCCCCCCCCCATTAACCCCCACTCCTGGCTCCCACCAGGGGGAAAAAATATAGACAGGCTGGTTGAGTCATTGGGCGTTGTTGGTTTCATAGGCTTTGATTTCATGCTAAATTACTTGTTTTTACGTTGGACTTGTAATTTATCGAGTGAAAGTTATTAGTCAGAAGTGGGACACGTGAATTTAGGAGAGATTTGAAGCTATCATTATATGTAAATTATATTGAAAAAGTAGTTACATTAAGTAGTTACATACAGTAGTTACATAAAGTAGTTACATTAAGTAGTTACATTAAGTAGTTACATTAAGTAGTTACATTAAGTAGTTACATAAAGTAGTTACATAAAGTAGTTACATAAAGTAGTTACATTAAGTAGTTACATTAAGTAATTACATTAAGTAGTTACATTAAGTAGTTACATAAAGAGTTACATTAAGGGGGAAGGATATATTTTTTGGTAGATTTTGTCATGTATTTATAATTTTTTTAGTCTCCTCCCTAGACCTCTATTAAACTTCAAAAACATCCATTACATACCCCATCGAGATAAGTTTGTAAATTTTTCGATAGAAAAATGTCACGGCCGAAGGCCAGTTCCTCCACAATTACAGGCTCGCTATCGCTCGCCAGGAAATATATCGACACCTGCATGACACGAAAGGCCTTAATATTGACAAAAAAATAGGGCGAAAGGTCTTACAATTAACAAACTAATAAGGCAAACTTCTTAAAATCTCAAAACTAATGGGGCTAAGCGTGAGGAAAAAGGGGGACAAGAAACATTACCCATTTCCCCTTAAACCACAGACTGATAGAGATAATGAGTTTGCGAAATATTGAAGATGATTAAGCCGAGCTTTTTTCGTACCCGTGTAAACAGGATCTCCTGCCTTATATTACAATCTTAAATACACACAGATTATTATATATATTTTATTTATTTTTTTATCTTACGAAAAAACATAATGCCATGTCATGTCATTCTAAAAGTCGGTTGTCACTCGTTGAAAATAGTGTATGACTAAAAGGGTTAAGGGAGCCCACCTCTCCTTTTTCTCTTTCTCTCCCTCTCTCTTAAGCTTGTATCCATTCGGCCCATTCAGTCTACTGTTTTAAGACATTTACCCCATTCAGGTGTCAATATATATATTTTTGTGTTGACAGCAAGCTAAATTTGTACATTTTTTGATGGAAAAATTTCTCCGGCGAAGCCGGATTTCTCCGTACAATACTGGGTCGCTATCGCTCGCCAGGAAATAAATGACACCTGGATGGGGATAAACGACTTAAAACAGTTGGCTAAATGGGGCCGAATGGATACAAGCCAGAGAAAGAGAGAAAAGGCGAGACAGATAAAAAAAAAGCCGGTGACCCCCCTTAACAAACACTAACGAGCTCTCTTACCTCTGATTCTCCAATAGTTTTGCTTCAGTCAGATATGATACAATGGATGCCTTGCGTTCCATATCTATATAATCACCACTACTACCATTAATTAATCTATATATTCATTTATTATTTAGTCTCTTCGCTAGACCTCCATCAAGCTTAAAAAACACCCCCTAGATAAATTTGCAAATTTTTCGATAGAAAAGTGTCCAGGCTGAAGGCCGATTCCTCTTAAAATTACAGGCTCGCTTTCGCTCGCCAGGAAAAATTCGACACCTAAATGGCACGAAATATTTGATATAGATAAAGATATGGGACGAAAGGTCTTAAAATCGAAATTAAAATGTCAGCACTAATGGGGCTAAACTCGAGGGAGAATTGGGTCTAGTGGAGGTCCTAGTGGATGGGCCAGCTTTCTTTCCTTGGGCGCCATTTTGAATTCGTGGTATTTTATATGTAATCATGAAAGAACAAACTTCAGTATATATCCTAAATCAGTATTGCTGAATTGTATTATGGGTATGGACATTTGTATATTGTAACTAGAATTTGGTCCATATTTTTTGCTCTAGGTCCCATTACCTAATTTAATTTTTCATTTTCATGTTATCATTCAGTATACATTGAGGAATGATTATGTCCTTTTGGAAGAAAAAAAAGAACAAAACTATCTTACTTTACCCTCTAATTTTGTTGCCCACCTGTTGATATAGATACGGAGGAATAACAGTTCTAGTAGTTGTGGAAACCTTTTCACATATGCAATCTGTTCTACCTGGAACAAACTTCCTTCAGAAGTTGCAAACAGTTCTTCAGTAGAGCAGTTAAAGACTAAAGTAGATATATTATTGTACACTCTGTGATGAGTGCAGTGCACTAAACAATCGCTCTTCTTCCACTACTAGTATCTCCCTGGAATGGTCCGCAAGGTTTTTGAGATACTAACTATTGCTTGTAACCCCCCCACACACACTCTCTCACTCACACACGCACACACACACTCTCTCTCTCACACACACACACCCACACCCACACCCACACCCACACACACACACACACCCACCCACACTCACCCACCCACACTCACCCACCCACACTCACTCTCTCTCACACACTCACTCTCACTTCTCTCCTACTTTGCTACATCTCTCCTACCCCACTCCATCATCTCCCCACCTCCCTCCCCACCTTCCTCTCCCGCTTGTTATCGAAGGGTAAGTGGGGCCCCCCAGAGTATTCCAGATCAACAGATAGGCACACTGACCTCCCTTGCCCCTTCCTGTGACCTGGGGATGACCCGCCTCGTCCTCCTGGGTCAAGGCAAACACGAGCCAGAAACGGTGAATTGTTGTTATGAAGGAAAGGGACCAAGGAATGGAAAGTGAAGGGTGTCAAATGTATTCTTATTTTAAGGTATGAGGGAGAGAGCTTTATCTGAATATAATAAGTTATAATTTTTAAAACTTTATGGCCACTTAGTTACAAGGTACAGTTGGTGGGTCTTTATTAGTTATTGCATTTACTCCAGAAGAGAGAGAGAGAGAGAGAGAGAGAGAGAGAGAGAGAGAGAGAGAGAGAGAGAGAGAGAGAGAGAGAGAGAGAGAGAGAGAGAGAGCGAGGAGAGGAGAGAGAGAGAGAGAGAGAGAGAGAGAAGAGAGAGAGAGAGAGAGAGAGAGCGAGAGATGAGATTGGAGAGAGAGAGAGAGAGAGACCGTAAGAGTAGAGAGAGAGAGAGAGAGAGAGAGAGAGAGAGAGAGAGAGCGAGAGAGAGAGAGAGAGAGAGAGACAGAGAGAGAGAGAGAGAGAGAGAGAGAGAGAGAGAGAGATGAAACTAACGAAATAGTATACGAGGGAAAATTGGTTTCTATCAT
Source organism: Paralithodes platypus (assembly GCA_032716605.1). Lineage (NCBI taxonomy): Eukaryota > Metazoa > Arthropoda > Malacostraca > Decapoda > Lithodidae > Paralithodes > Paralithodes platypus. Next base: position 2,556,022 of record CM064543.1, read on the forward strand.
AGTTTTTCCCTTATCCTACCAAATATTAGCAATTATGAAAAGAAGAATTTGGTTCGTTAATATGAAGATGATGTAAATGCATGGAATTAATTGAAAGTTAAGCAGTATTACTCATCATTTTCTAGCTCTTCTTATTTTCTTCCATGTTCTATGTTTCCTTGGATTGTATATTCTTTTGGTTGTTCCATTGTGCAACTATGTTCATTATTCTCTCTCAACCCTTTGCCTTTCCTTAGTATTATTTGTATTATTATTTTTTGTATTATTATTATTGTTGTTGTTGTTGTTATTGTTATTGTTGTTGTTTATATTTGTTATTAATATTAGTATTATTAAATATTCATTCCTTTCATCTGTTTGCCCTACCTTCTTTCTTCAGCTCCTCATGTGTCTCTGCTTCCACCTTCCATATATTTACTTTAGATTAGGGCGAAATTTTATGGATTCGACCATTCTGAATTATATATTTGGTTAGAAAATAGCAGTATACAGATGTATGGTTTCTATTTTGAATTTTCCTCTCTACCCTTAAGGGGACACTGACTGCCTTTTTGGCCTATACATTCATTTATTCATAATATTTTAGTTTCCTCGCTAGACATCCCTCAAACTTAGAAAAACATCCCCCAGACCCCCCTCAAGATAAATTTGTTAATTTTTCGGTAGACAAATGTTCCGGCCCCCTTACAATTACAGGCTCGCCAGGAAAAAAATCAACACCTAAATGGCACGATAGGTCTTAAAATGTATAACTAAATGGGACGAAAGGTCTTAAAATCGCCAAACAAATGGGCCGAACGTCTAAAAATCTAAAAAAATAATGGGACTAAACACAGGGAAAAAGGGGACCAGAAAAACGGTCTGTCTCCCCTTAAATTTAGCTCCTCCTTTACCACCTCGCCCTCTTCCGTCAGCCACCACGACTGTATACGATGCACATGACAATTGAAAGCTCTTTGCACATTATCCAAAGGTTTTATTGCAACACACTAAATGCATCGATGGTCCTTGGCTCTCAGTGTCCAGCCCCTTTTGTCCGGGATAACATCTTGCCTGTCGCTTGGCCATAGCTTTTTTTTTGTTTACATGTGAACTATTGCAACAAAGTAAATGGGGCTGCCTGCTTTTTTTTGTTTCTCTCCTTTTCTCTCTTTCTTTGACTTGTAACCTTTTGGCCCCATTCAGCCCACTGTTTTAAGACGTTTCAGATCAGATGAAGTATTGAGGGATAGGCCTTTACAACGTCACTTATCCCTATCCAGGGGTCGATTTCTTTTGAAAAATGTACAAATTTTGCCCGCTGTCAATTTTGTTTTTTTAAATGTTGGCTCCCTGACGCTCGCCTGGAAAGAGTCGACACCTGGATGGGGATAAAAGTCTTAAAACAGTAGGCTAAATGGGGCCGAATGGATACAACCCAGAGAGAGAAAAAAAAACTGAGGTGGGCCCCCTTAACTGAATGTGAATTATTGCAACACAGTAAATTCAGTGATGGTCTATTGCTCGTAGTTCCCATTGTATTGGTCCTTGATAGCCTTAAGGGGAGGTTTTTAGTTTGTTTTCTACTCCTCCAGCGATCTTAAAATTTCACCCCCTTGACCCTCTTTCAAGATAAATTTGTACATTTTTTCGGTAGAAAAATTTCCCGGCTGAAAGCCGGTTCCTCTTATATAACAGGCTCGCTATCGCTCGCCAGGATAAAATCGACACCTAAATGGCACGAAAGGTCTTAAAATTGACAGAAATGGGTCGAAAGTTCTGAAAATCGTCAAAATAATGGGGCGAACGGCTTAAAATTAGAAAAGCAATGGGGCTAAACATGAGGGAGAAAGGAGTCAAGAAAAAAATCCCTCAAGTGGAAATCTCCCCTTAATAGCATCTAGCCCATTGCTTGGACATAGCCATCTTCTTAGGTTTTGTTAATTGTTGCTAGGATTTGTTGTTGTTGAAGTGAAATTTGGCAGAGGAAGGTCAAGTTACATTGTCTTCGGTACAATAATAACCGGTACATATCAATTCAACCCAGCGAACCCACAGGGACTACAATATTAGGAATTAGGCCTTGTAATTGGGGTTGGGTGCGAGAGGGATCTGCCTTGTGTGGGCCAATCGGCTTTCTGCAGACTCCCAAGCTCTTATATTGCCTTAGCAGTACGCTCTTGTTTTCTAGTTGTATTATCCGCCTCACTTTGCCTTTTTAAGGGGACAGTGGCTGTTTGTTTGGTATATAAATTCATTTATTCATATATTTTTTAAGTTTCCTCCCTAGACCTCCACAAAGCTTAGAAAAACACCCCCTAGACCCCCTCTTCAAGTTAGATTTGTAAATTTTTCGGTAGAAAAATGTCCCGGCCAAAGGCCGATTCCTCCTAAAATTACAGGCTCGCTATCGCTCGCCAGGAAAAAGTCGACACCTAAATGGCACGAAAGGTCCTAATATTGACAAAGAAATGGTGTGAAAGGTCAGAAAATCCCCAAATTAATGGAACCAACGTCTTAAAATCTCAAAACTAGTGGGGCTAAACTTTAGGGAGAAGGGGGTCCAGAAAAACGGTATAATAAAAACGGCTATATAAGTAACCAGACGACTATTATTATTATTATTATAGTGGCTGTTTTCTCTCATATGCGACAACTATAGGCTATTCTGACAATTATGTAATCAATATATACGACACTGTAATTCTATATATCTTTCCTTGTGTCATCCGTTTATTCCCACTCCACCGTCATGTATTAAGTAACACCCCGTTCTTAACATTAATCATCAACTACAAACCCCAATAAACTAATGAAAGCATATGGTCCTACCGGGATTCGAACTCGGGACAGCACACCCAGAACATTAAGCATTTCCATTTTCCACCCTTTCCCTCCATTCTCTCTCTTTCTTACCTTCGTGGACCCCCAATGCTCGTGTCACCGAATCGCTAACCAACCCCCTCACACTCCTACTTATCAAGGCACCAATAACGAGTCTCCGTGTGTGTACGGGTGGTTCTCACTACTAGGCGAGGAGATACGAGGCGAGATTAGTGAATTAGAGGATTGGGTAAGATGCCACGGAGTTAAGGGGAGATGGGCCGTTTTTTCTGGTCCCCTTTCTTCCTCATGCTTATCCCCATTACTTTTGAGATTTTTGAGACGTTTGCCCCATTAGTTTGACCTTTTGCTATATTTTTTGTTGTCAATATTAAGACCTTTCGTGGCCTTTAGGTGTCGATTTTTCCAGGCGAGCGATAGCGAGCCTGTAATCGTGGAGGAACCGGCCTTCGGCCGGTTTTGTGGTTGCAAAAGATGATTACACATTATTAAACTCTCCTCCAGAACTCTCTCCCAGAATCAGTCTTTTCCTCTTCCAATGACTTAAATTGCTTTAAACTCCGTGTGTCCAGACATTTTGGCTCGAACATGCCTTGATTTTGGCCCTGTCACACTTTCAACTCTGGGGGAGGTACTCGCTACAGGCAGTTCTGCCTTTTGAGTCCCTCACTTACTTATGAAAAAATATAACTATCTTGGTTTTCTTTCTATACATTCTCAGTCCTATCTTAAGGCTTTTTCTGTTTTAATGTTCTATCATTTGTGTGTGTGTGTGTGTGTGTGTGTGTTGTGTGTGTGTGTGTGTGTGTGTGTGTGTGTGTGTGTGTGTGTGTGTGTGTGTGTGGTGTGTGTGTGTGTGTGTGTGTGTGTGTGTGTGTGTGTGTGTGTGTGTGTGTGGTGTGTTGTGTGTGTGTGTGTGTGTGTGTTGTGTGTGTGTGTGTGTGTGTGTGTGTGTGTGTGTGTGTGTGTGTGTGTGTGTGTGTGTGTGTGTGTGTGTGTGTGTGTGTGTGTGTGTTAGTGTTAATATAAAAGCAAGACAACTTCTGGAATTAAGATCTTGTAGCTAACACAGGGAAGAGAAGAGTGAGCACTGAGCACCTTGACATTGTTTCAGAGTATCGCCCAATATTTCAGTGGTGATGAAAAAAACTAAAACTAAACGGCCTTTTGTAATTGAGTTCAGTAATTTATCGAATAATAAAGTCATTCACTTTACACTCATAGCCAGTGTTAAGCCCTGTCACTTCAATTATATCAGCCCTATTAGTCGATGTGCCAAATCCCAAAACCACATGAATCGGTTCCATCCAAGGGAGTCAGATACACAGCATAATCTCCACTAAACGGGTATTAGGTGATAATGAAACTCAGTATCGAAGATTAGCAGGCTGAAATTAAATCTCCAGAACAATAAGAACATTGTATTTTAGATCATATTTGTGGCTAAAAGCTTTCTGATGATGCCGATTTTCTCCTTGGCCCATGCACTATACGTAAGGACATTAATGCTTGTTAAGTAGTGATATGTTTGTATTTTATTGGAGGTAGTGAAGAGGAAAGGGAAGACCAATCTAGTAATCGAGAAACAAGGAATTTTAATGCTTGCTGTGTAGTGATCTGATAGAGACGGCAAAGGACAAAGAAAACGATATTTAATAACCACTTACATTTTAAGTGAATGGAGAAATTAAACATTTACTCATGAATTTAACGAGCTTTTAATAATGATTTTAATTGTGATAACTTGACAATACAATATGGAAATATATAATTTTGTTAAACAGTAAACTAGCTTAAGGTAAGTAAATGTGTGTGTCAGTGTGTGTGCGTGCATGTGTGTGTGTGTGTGAGAGAGAGAAAGAGAGAGATAAGAGCGAGAGAGAGAGAGAGAGAGTTAGAGTGAGGCTGGAGGGAGAGAGAGAGAGAGGATGCTAGCGGG
>CM064543.1:2565783-2573036 GCA_032716605.1 Paralithodes platypus
TATCTATTCATTCCAGTTTTGCATTCGCACCACTCAATTCTTGAATCTACAATTGCATGCTTCTTCGCACACTACATCAGTGTTTCTTCCAGAATAATTTCTACTTCTTCCATTTTCATAAGTTTGTGCCCGTTGTTCATCTCATACCAGACAAACCACCACTCTCTTCATCACCATTCCACATTGGGTTCACATGCCTTACACACTTTAGTTTTGCTTCTTTTAGCTTATAAAATAATGCTTCCCCTTTTATTGGAGAGTATTCATATGATGAGCAATAGCATGAAAAGGACAGACTTGGTGCGCACAGTCCTCACCTAGAATGGCATTCCAACCACCTTTTCGCTCGTATCCTATACTGTTTATTATGTTATTGGGTTGCATTCCTAAGAAAAGATCTGTGTTTAAAGTTTTGCATTAAATTTTGAGGGTCCTTTTATTGTTCTTCCACCCCCAGGGATCCGTTCCCTCCCCCAGGCCGCATTGTCACCCTGTGCTGCCCTTCTTACCCAACTTAACCCGGTATCACACGAGCGCTTTTTCACTCAACACTGGTCTGGCAGTTCAAGAGGTCAACAATTATACAATTTCGGTCACCTAAATTTATATACCATCAGTCTAGTTTCCGATACCAGTGCCAAATATTCCAGAAATGTTGCCATAATAATGTTGATCATCGAATGTTGACTATAAAAGCTCTCGATACCAGCTTTACAATTTGTCCACCGACCCACTGCTCTGGCAGCCACAACAGTAGAGAGGCACTGCAGTCATCGGGTACAGGACTTTTATAGATATTTATGGGGGTTTGTTGATCGTGGATTAAATGAGTGAACACCGTACTGTATAAGTAGGCACAGGGTCCAGATGAGGAGTTGCTGAAACTCCTGCTTCCTTTGCCTGGCTTCCCCCACTGTCTCTATTTGTGCCTCACTGTACTACACAGAAAGTTATCCAGCTAACTCTCACAAACACCCCCTACTCCTATTAATTTCACTACACTTTTGCACTACAAATTTCCTACAATAAAACATGGCATCTGACATATTTCAAACTGATGATCCCCCCACAAATTCAATGAGGATTTAACTGTCTCGATAGCGTAATGCATAAGTGCGCAGAATTTCGATGTGAGTGTCCTAGGTTCGAGTCCCTGGAGTGCCACATGTATTTGTTGATTTCATTAATTAAGTTTAGAAGTGAAGTTGGTAGGTGGAAAAAGCATAATAATTCCCTGGCTTCACAAATTCCCTGAAACCTATATTCCCTGGAATGGCGTCATGGTGTTTATTTGTCCACTGTCATTGAGGTAAAGGTTCTCCACTGTGGGAGGAGGTGGACCCACTGTGGGAGAGAGAGTGGGTGCCCAGTGGGGGAGGGGGAGTGACCCGCTGGGAAGTAATCCTCCGTCCCCCTCCTTGATCAGTCTGTGTGGACTTTAGACGACGTTAATTGTCTACACTTAAGGGGGAATGTGCTATTTATTTGCTAATATATTTATCTTTTTCTTAGATTTTAGTTTCCTCCCCAGACCTCCATCAAGCTTAAAAAAACATTCCCTAGATCCCCCTTCGAGATAAAATTATACATATTTCGGTACAATTTTCCTACAATTACAGGCTCGCTATCGCTCGCCAGGACAAAATCGGGACACGTAAATGGCACGAAAGGTCCTAATAATGACAAATAAATTGAGTGAAAGGTCTTAAAATCGTTAAACTAATGTGTCGAACTTCTTAAAATCTGAAATCTAATGGGGCTAAACATGAGGAAGAAGGGGGACCATAAAAGCGGTCCATTTGCCCTTAAACAGCCACAGGTCTTGGGGTCTTATATTGGTAGACGCTTGGCGGCTGGGACTGGAATGTTTGGCAGGTTGTATATTATGTAATTGTACTCGGTTGTCTATATCTATATACTTGACCACTTGCGAGTTTCAGGCTGCTATGAGGAAGTTGGAGCCGTAAACATTGATATTACACAGAAATACAGTAATAATGTAGGTTTCTAATGGATAAACAGTGTGTTGAATTGGGTTTTATGTATTTATATAAGCACTACAACCGCAATTTAAGTGATAATTCTGTTGATTATCGATGTCTACAGCTGCAACTTCCTTATAGACCGAAACTCGCAAGTGGTCAATTGTCTACGCTAAAAAAAAACACAGATCTCGGTTTTGTATGGTTATATATTTTAACCCTATTTGGTTTTAAGGATATATATATATATTTTTTTTCATCTCCCCTGTTTCTCCCCATTTAATTGGAGATTTTCAGACGTTTCAGCCCATTAGTTTGTCGATAAGATAACACTTCACCTCATTCAGCTGTCGATTTGTTTAGAGGGGAAAGCGTTAGCTAGCCTGTAACTTGGAAGACCCTAGTCAGGATGAGTGGAATATTTCTCAGGGTATTACATAATGGAGTTGGGTTTATATTCCTATTAATCTACCTACCTACAGATAATTGTATTTAAGTTTGAGTGGGCTAGTTAGAGGGTTAATTAAAATGGTGTAAATCTTATTATTGTGAGCGGTCTTAAGTTGTGTAAAATCGGTTGGAAGTAACTACTACAAGGCACAAATAGGCGGTATCTGAGTGAATTGGTCTACACAAATGTAAATGGTAAAACAAAATTGTCAATGTCTTCTTCCTCTTCTTTTTAAATTGATATTATTTTATTCTATTTATTTATTATTTATTTATATAATAATTGTTATGTTTATATTTTAGTGACCACTGTAAATGTATTGAACATTGTGTGGTAGGTAAAAGAGGGGCCGTTCAAACAGTTTATGTTGATACTTTGTGGTGATTCATGAATGTTGTGATGGGAGAATGTGGTGGGAAAGTTTGGTCAATGTTATGGGTCAGGGGTTGCTCAGCGGGAGGGAGATGACACGAGAGAGAGAGAGAGAGAGAGAGCATAGGAATATTTAGTATCATTGTCTAGTTAGCATTTCGGCTCACTTCGATGGGATATTCTAGGTAAAAGAAATGGGAGATTATGTAGCGCACTTTACTTACCACAAGGTGTGCAACTACTATCTACTTGAACTGCCCTACCGAAGAACTTATTTCCAACTTTTGACATTTGTTCTAGGTAGAATAGATTGTATATGTGAAAACGTTTCTATTTTGTTTTGCTATATTCCAACTACTCCCTCTAGGGCATAGGCTGAGAGCCTGTACATTCCACCGCTCAACACGGTGAAGCCCGTGAGGTCTTGTTCCAGTCTGGGGAGTGAGACATGTGAAGCATCCATCATGGCTCGAAGCAGCTCCATCTCTGAAGCGGCTGGTTGCTTCGCTCAAGTGCTTCACCGTCTCACCCTCCAGACTCAGACCCTCACTCTCAGAACGCCACCTATTGAGCAGTGAACTCACTAGGCATTGTCTCCCTGTAACATATTTTGAATATGGGAATATTCATACAGTGTTATTTAATCAGGGTATTTTGAGGGTATTTTTTTGGCATTTCGGTGGGCTTTGTGGTAATGCACTGATACTAGGTACAACACATATTCAATCCCAATAATATCTTCCCATTGCCATATCGGGATTTGAACCCGGGTCCATTGGATTACCAATCCAGTGGCATGACCACTCCACCACACCTCCCCTAAATATACACTAGTGTCGCTCCTCTTCAACTCTCCAGTCATGTTTGAGTGTTTAGAGCCGGCGTGGTTGAGTGGTAATGTGCCCGACTGGTGCCTCTCCACACCGCACACAAGGTATATTGATCTGAAGGCATGAACTTCCATACTACTCACTGCAATGGCTAACATTAGAGGTGTGGTAGATCAGTGCCGCATGCACACAAGTATATTCTAGCACCTGATCAGCATGGGCGAGTGGATTACACTGGATACAAATTACATTGACATCGACAGCCTTCCCAACAGTATAATGGTATTCTAAGTGCACCTCCACACATTATGCACACACTGATGGGTAGTAGGGTTTAAGGGGAGATCTCCACTTGAGGGATTTTTTTCTTGACCACTTTCTCCCTCATGTTTAGCCCCATTGCTTTTGATATTATAAAACGTTTGCCCCATTAGTTTAGCGATTTTAAGAACTTTCACCCCATATTAAGACCTTTCGTGCAATTCAGGTGTCGATTTTATCCTGGCGAGCGATAGCGAGCCTGTAATTTAAGAGGAACCGGCCTTCGGCCGGGACATTTTTCTACCGAAAAATGTACAAATTTATCTTGAAAGGGACTCAAGGGGATGTAATTTTAAGCTTGATGGAGGTATAGGGAACAAACTAAATGCCTCCCCTTAAGTTACCCTCCCCCGTGAACGGGAATAGACAATCGAATAAGTTGCCTCGGCATATGGAAGCATATGTATACTTTGGGGGAGGCCCTTGTTGCAGGAAGCTTTGCCTTTTGTCTCCTTCATTCACATTAACAAAATGAAGGCAGTTCATTCCTGTCCACCCCTTCGGAAATTGGGGTGTCTGACATTAAACAGATATAATTCTGAAGTTGTTTTTAGCAGATTTTCCGAATACCAGATTGTTATATATATTGTACATATATTTATATACCGGGTAATAAGTTTGATTTGGAATATTTTATTAATGATTTTGTTCTGTTGTTGCAGGTGAGTGATGGTCTCCCTGGAGTGAGAGAGAGTGTGTGTGTCTGTGTGGAGGTAATGAAGAGGTGAGTCGGCCTGAGGTGCCTTTTGTCCACACTGACACCACACTGATTAATGATGAAGGCCACAGCTAGGTTGAGGATGAGCGAGGGGAAGTTATCTGTAAGGCCAGGTATATTAACTCTTACATATTATAGGTAGCTCTCTAGATTAGCTATATAATCAGGCATTGTAACTCTTAACTCTTGATATGGTTCTCGATATACAGTAGGAACAGGCAAGGTTATAATCATTAAGGGGAGGTTTCTAGGTTGTTCCCTAGACCTCCATCAAGCTTAAAATTACACCCTCTAGACCCTCTTTCAAGCTAAATTTGTACATTTTTCGGTAGACAAATTTCCCGGCCAAAGGCCGGTTCCTCTTAAATTACAGGCTCGCTATCGCTCGCCAGGAAAAAATCGACCTCTAAATGACACGAAAGGTCTTAAAAGTGACATAAATGGGGTGAAAGGTCCAAACTAATGGGGCAAACTTCTTAAAATCTCAAAAGCAATGGGGCTAAACATGAGGGAGAAAGGGGTAAAGAGAAAAATCCCTCAAGTGGATATCTCCCCTTAAGGTATGTTTGTTCCAGATTAGCTGTAACTAATGTACGAGAGATATAATAAGTATTATATTATCAACAGAAGATTAAGTAATAGAGAGGTGAGTTGACGTAAAGGTGCCTTTTATCGACACTGACACCACACTGATTAATGATGAAAGCTACAACCAGGTTGAGATGTGAGAAGAGGGAACATGCTGAACGAGGGGAAGAGGGCAAAGTTCTTGGTTGTCTTCATGATCAGATCAATAATAATACATCAATATTAACTATAAGATAGGGTGTAATATTTACATTATCTATCTATAAGTTAGTTTACTAACTAATTCGCGATTGGAAAGGCTTCACATTGGCTATTCTTTCTACCAAGGTATAAACACTTCAGATTAAATGCTCAGGACAGATATAGCACCTTTTAACGTGTGATGGGTATGGTTCTTGATTAGCTATTCGTTCACTCAAGGTATGTGAACTCTAGATTAGGTGTATGGTAATTATCTTGATATATATAATGTTTCTAGTTAACACAAATATCTGCCAAATGATATTAACGCAAGCTTATCCAAAGAATCCACCTATTCTTATCAGCTGTATTGTTGTAAGGTTTAAAGGAAATGTGATCAAAACGATAGTTAGCTGAATGAAGAAAGTGATTCCATTGATGAAGACAAAATCTAAGATTGATCCTTGCACCTTGAGAGTGAGTCAATAATGATCCCAATGTATTTATAACATATATTACAACAATATTGCGGATCGTACAAAAACATAATTTTCCAACAAAGTCCCCTTGCTTTTCAACACAATTGTTCCATCGTTGTACTGCCTTCCTTATGCTTCAGAAATAATATTTTTGGCTGGGAGGCAAACTAAGTGTGTTGTGAAATATTTCATAGACAGAAACATTACTAATTTGCCAATAATTTGCCACCTCATCAATGGTCGACTGTTTGTCCTTTGAACCGGTCTAGTCTATACCCCAAGCGGCTCTCCCCCCCCCCCCCCCCCCCCCCCCCCCCCCCCCCCCCCCCCCCCCCCCCCCCCCCCTCCCCTCCCTTTCCCTCATCTTCCTCCAAGGTTCCTTCTTTTTAAGGTTCTTCTAGTTTTGTCTTCTCTCCTTGCTGCCATTCCTCCTTTATCTCTCAAACCTATTCCCTCTCAATGTATGCGGCATTTGGTTGTGTGTTTCTTTGCTACAGTATGTCTGCCTGCCTGTCTGTCTTTCTATTTATTCATTTTTGTTTTGTCCGATTGTCCGCAGGTATGCTTGTTTCTCATAGTTGTGTCTATTAGGATATCCCCTTTCCATTTCTACCTTTCCTTCCATCCTTCCCTTTTCTTTGATGTGTATCTTTTCTTCCTATCTTCCCTTTCATCCTTCTCTTCCCTTTCATCCTTCTCTTCTCTTCGTCCAAATTCATTGTCTGTTCTTCCTTCTTTACTCTACTTATACTTTATGATTGTTCTTCGTGGTGTTTTCATCAATTCTACCATCCCTTCCTCTCTCTTCACTACCTTACTAATGTTCTCTTCTTCAGTGTTCCAAAGTCAGGTTTTATCCTCCTCGATTCCTCCCCCCTTCCCTGCTTCTTGCACATCCATTAAGCACCTCAGCAACAAGCAAGCAAGCAGCGCCCTTTACATTTGCATGCCATCACCCTCACCAATACACACACACACACACACACACACACACACCCCACCAACACACACCCCACCACACCACAAAAACACCAAGCACACCACTACCACACACCACACACCACACACACAACAACACAGCCACTACACACACACCGACCCTCACACATCACACACACCACCCACACGCCTCTCGCCACCTCCCATTCTGAATCTACCTGTATTACGGTTTTATTTTCCACCTTCCCCACTCCATTTCCCACACTACACATCTTTCTCACACTCCGCCAGTCTCATTTCCTTTCATGTCAACGTTTAAGCTACATTAATCCCCTTTGGTGTTCCCATTCCTTCCTCACTCCCATCCCTACTCTGCTTCACCTCTTCTTTAAG
>CM064543.1:2573136-2648136 GCA_032716605.1 Paralithodes platypus
CTCACTCCCATCAATGTCAAATACTTACGTCTCATTTCCTTCACTCGCACTGATGCGTGATACTCACTTCTCATTCCTCCTCACACCCACTCAAATCTGACATTTCCCTTTCACTCCTACTCTGCTCATTCACATATTGGTCCCTCCGCAGGCAATCCCATACGCCTTCAATATGCTTATGTATTTTATTTATTGTCATGTTATTGCCAATCTTTTATTTAAATAGAGTGACACTCGGTAGACTGTATGCCTCCACCTACGCTGGTTGATTCTTTACTATTATTATCATACGCCTAAATTGTTTGCTTGATCTGGGTTCCAGGATATGATTCTGATCGCCTGCTAAACTAATTTACTTCTTCCTTGGTGTATATCTTATCTGCCCACCTAATTTCGTGAAAACCTCCGGATCGCCTTATAAGTAGAGTCACTTCTTCCTTCCTGTATATCTTCTCTGCCCATCAGATTTTGTGAAGATTGGTTCTTAACTTTGTGAGATATCTTGGTTACAGTCAAACAAGCAGACAAACAAACAAAGGCAATAGCATAACCTCTTTCCAAATTTGTTAGCGGAGGTAAAAATGCCTGCCCTTCATACTAGTTGCCTGTGTGGCTTCCCTCTTATTGCCTCCACTATTCATGTATAGAATATATCACATCCATCATATCAATCCTGCCACTGTTCACCCGTATCTACCATTCATACTCGTTGGCCCGCTTCCACATCTCTCAACCCTCGACCACATTCACCATTACCCAATACTTTTATAGCATTACACTATCGCTACTATTACGCATCTCATCAGCTTTATTTCTTTGCCATGAGCCCTTAATCCTTCCATCAGCCTTACAGTCACCCATTACAAGTATAGTATGTGATCCTCCTCGTGGCTATATCACTTCCTCATCTTCGACTCGTATTCCTTTGACCTTAATCACACATCTTAATTACCAACACCTTCTAAGGGGACACATATATATATATATATATATATATATATATATATATATATATATATATATATATATATATATATATATATATATACTGTGTGTGTATGTATTTATTTAAATTACCTACTTTTCCTTAACCCCCCCTCCCCATATTCACCCTCGCCACCCCCACCACGCCTCTTCCTTATCATCATTCTTCATCTTTATCATCACCCCTTATTCCCCCCTCCTACTCCTCTCTATCCTCTTCTTCCCCACCATCCCCCTCCCACCCCCCCCATCCGAAAACCCCATCGGAGTCGATACAAACTCAGTTGCTGGGGATCGATTTTCGGGCAACAGTGAACAAAGCGGAAGAGGGGCGTGTGTGTGTGTGTGTGTGTGTGTGTGTGTGTGTGTGCGTGTGCGTGTGTGTGTGCGCGCGCGTGTGCGTGTGTGTGTGCTGGTCCTGTAAGTCCCCGTGAGAGTGATGGAGACAGTAAGGAGTCGCCCTTGTGTTTACCTTGCCCTTGAATATGCAGCCTGGGGTGGGACTCGGGTAGTATAATCCCTTGAAGAAATTGTAAAGTAAAAAAGACGGGCTTCAATATAAATATTTGTTTGGATTGACATAAACTCCTAATTGTGAAGTAAAAGAGGGAGGATTCAATTTAGATACATGTTTAGATTGACACAAACTCCTAACCTGATTGGTATGTAGCCTACGATGCTATTTTCGTAGGTACCGGGTTTAGGAAAATAAATATTGCTAAAGAGTAAGTGTGTTCTGAAGCATCTCGAGTAAAAGGCATAGGATTGATTATTTTAAAAAGACCTCCGTCTACGTATTGTGAAAAACCTGTTATCCTCCGGCAAATTGTGGGGTTGAGTGAGTGAAGGGGGGGACAGTGAATGAAGGAGGATACATGTTTTTCATAATACGTGTTGCTAGCCCCAAACGCGCGAGCAACTGTGGCTTTCAACCATCCGACACATCCCCCTTTTATTTATGTGCATCACACATGTTACATACAAAGATTTAGAATTAGTTTAGATTGATATTAAGGCGTAATAGGTTTCCTCTGTGCAGTACGACTTTAGTTGGGTAGGTGTACAGGAGATTGAGGGTGGGGGCTGGTTCTGTCCAGAGTGAGGTTTAGCATCCTCTACCCAACCTTAGCCGTTTCTGTCTATCTCTTTTCCTTTACTACTTTTCCTGCTTCTGGGACGGGGGGCTAGGAATCCCCCTCCCCTTGTAAAATTCACCATTCAGGCAGAGAAAGGGGTGAGGGAACGCTAAAGTGGTGCTAGACCCTAAAAATTGGAACGTAAATGCTTCTGTTCGGGCTGTGTCTCGAGTCGGCCACCCGCAGCTATGGGGTATGTGCCTAAGTATATACATACATTCACGGGCGTAGAGGAAAAACTATTGCTACCGTAATGTTGGAGTAGAAGGTAGATAGTTAATATGCATGCTGGTTTAAATAGATAGAAGGTATACTTGTCACCAGCTGGATCCCGTAAAGCCGGTATCACACGAGAGCTTTTATAGTCAACATTCGATGATCAAAATTTTTCTGGTAATATTGCTGGAATACTTTATACACTGGTATCGGAAACTATACCCATGGTAGATGAATTTAAGTCACCGAAATATTTTAAAAGTTGACCTCATAAGCTGCCAGACTATTGTTGAGGATACATGTTGAGTGAAAAAGCGCTCGTGTGATACCGGCTTAAAAGAGTCATCCATAAACTACCGAGAAAAAGAGGTGGTCCATTGTTAAAAAAAAAAAAAAAAAAAAAAAAAAAAAAAAAAAAAAAAATGGGGGGCGGGGGGGGGGGGGGGGGGAAGCTAGGTACAATGGTAGATAGACAGGTACAAGATATACCATTATTGATAACAACAAAAACATGGTCGTTAATGAGATTCCTAGATAAGCAGATGGCGAAAGGCAATGATTAATTTAAAGTCGTAGGTGAAACAGTGAGTACCATGTGTAATAACTAAGAGAACCGCTAATTTGGAGTCGTAAATGCCGTCCGTGCCATGCCCTACTTAAGGGAGCCCTACCCTCGTGTTTTGGTTTTTCTATCTCTCTCCCTCTTTCTCTGGCTTTTATCCATTTGGCCCCATTCAGCCTACTGTTTTAAGACGTTTATCCCCATCCAGGTGTCGATTTTTGCCTGACGAGCGGTAGCGAGCCAACATATTTGTTTTAAATGTTGTTTTACAGCAGGCTAAATTTGTACATTTTTCGTTAGAAAAATGTTTCCGGCGAAGCCGGATTTTTCCATACAATGCTGGCTCGCTCTCGCTCGCCAGGAAAAAATCGACGCCTGGATGGGGATAAACGTCATAAAACAGTAGGCTGAATGGGGCCGAATGGATACAAGCCAGAGAAAAAGAGAAAAGAAGAGAAAAAAAGCAAGTGACCCCACCTTAAGCCGGTATCACACGAGCGGTTTTTTTCCCTCAAGTCATATATTTTCGATTACATGTTATTTGGCCCGAGGAAAGTGAAGCCGAGGAACCCAATATGGTGGTTGTTGCTTGGTAGGGCCAGGGGGGTTTATGTACAACTGATTTGGGGTGTTTCGTACCCTCGAGGACTCAAATACTGGCCCGAACTGAATCGAATCTTGCCATTAATTATTTTCTTTATATTTTGAATCTGGGAGGTTTGACTTAGTTAGCTAATATAGGACTTCAGAGGCTATCAACCCTTCCTGGATTATTAAGCCAGCACACTGTAAGTCAAGAATAACGTCAGGACTGGAGCCCCTTTTCGAGAACTCCAGTCCCTTGAGGCTTGACTATGAGGGTTAAAATGGGCCAGCATTAGTATCATATACTGTAAAATAACATATCGTTATAAGAATACAGCCATTTAAAACTGTATCGAACCCAAACAAGACAATACTGTGGTATAAAATTTGCCTTTAAAGTTTCAGCGATTCAAATGAACGAATACATATTGTGGCTTAAGACTATATACTTGTGGTCAAAGCGATATTGGTCAACCTAACCTAACCTAATTTAACCTAACCTAACCTAATTTAACCTAACCTAACCTAACCAACCTAACCTAACCTAATTTAACCAAGTCCAATCTACTTTACCCTATTCTCTATCTATACAAATGCAATAAATCAGTATTACATTATCTAAATACATACCCTCGAACCTGCACTGTCTGTATGTAAGGAGTCAATCAATAGAGATGCGGTGGTGCTATATGAACACACTACCCTTCCTCGGTTGCAGAAAATGTTGCATGATCGGACCCCAAGTTGCATGTTGACATTTCGGTTCACCTGGGCTATAAAGACACGCAACACGGAGGAGACTGGTTGGACATTATATGACCCGGATATAATATTAGCTGCTTCCTAAATTATGGTTCCATATTAATTGGTTTCGAGACCTACTTATTTCATTAACTCTGAATAAAATTACGCTATTTTATTATACTCTTGCTGACATAAATTAGAGTATTAAGCTTAAGGGGAGGTTTCCACTTCAGGGATTTTTTTCTTGACCCCTTTATCTCTCATGTTTAGCCCCATTGCTTTTGATATTTTAAGACGTTCGCCCCATTAGTTTGGCGATTTTGAGAACTTTCGCCCCATTTCTGTCAATTTTAAAACTTTTTGTGCCATTTAAGTGTCGATTTTTCCTTGGCGAGCGACAGCGAGCCTGTAATTTAAGAGGAACCGGCCTTCGGCCAGGAAATTTTTCTACCGAAAAATGTACAAATTTATCTTGAAAGGTGGTCTAGGGGCTGTAATGTTAAGCTTGATGGAAGTCTAGCGAATTAACTAAAAACTTCCCCTTAAGAAACATGTATCATAGTGACAGGATAATCACCCTGGCGTAATCACTGAACTATGAAGAAAAACACTAGCAGACTAACGGATATAATTATTTCAAACCGTTTTGATGACACCCTCTTCAGTGGAGAGATGGAGAATACTGACAGTTATTAATAATTAAAATAATCATAGTCATTTCATCTACCCAGAGTTACCCAGACAATTGATTTAATAGTCAGGTTAGAAACTTCCTCCAATAAGTACTTCAATGAAATAGTGTCTTGTGCTCTTACATTCCAGTTAACTCCAGATTATGTTGTCAAATGTAATGAGTCCTATTATAGAGTTATATACATAGCTAATGGACTGATTGATAGCAAACAATGGCACTGCAACAACAAGATCGTAGAATTATGACAATGTATAAACTAAAAAAAACGCAGAAATATAAAACTTAATTGACAAATGGCTGATCAATGCAATGGTAAGTATCAGTTATTTTGGCAATATTTTACTATTTGCATATTCATAAGCCATTCTGCTTATGCATATTAATTTCTCAAGGCTAGATAGTGCAAAAGTAAGTACGAGGTTAATTTTGGAATATTCTAGCCAGTGTAAACTCAGTTTCTCTCTCTCTCTCTCTCTCTCTCTCTCTCTCTCTCTCTCTCTCTCTCTCTCTCTCTCTCTCTCTCTCTCTCTCTCTCTCTCTCTCTCTCTCTCTCTCTCTCTCTCTCTCTCTCTCTCTCTCACACATTATTCCTCAAAGCTATATCATTTTCCGAGCCAGATGAAGATAATAAGAACAAGTAAAGCTTCCCCCACCGCCTTGTCTCGCTCTCTGTCTCGTCATCATGCCCTAGGGAAATAATGGGTAACGGGCCTAAACCGCAGCAGTGGTGTCATCTCTCGTGTTTGTTCCAGTGACCTTTGACCTTGGCTGCACCTTTGTGACCTTCTCATTGGCTCTCGCTCGCTCGCTTGCTCTCTCTCTCTCTCTCTCTCTCTCTCTCTCTCTCTCTCTCTCTCTCTCTCTCTCTCTCTCTCTCTCTCTCTCTCTCTCTCTCTCTCTCTCTCTCTCTCTCTCTCTCTCTCCTAACTATACTATAAATTCCTTCAGGCGATTTCCAAGCCCTGCAAGGTTATTCACTTCTAACTATTTTCATGTACGGCACATTGCCGGAGGGTGGGGAGAGAGCCTTCATCTTTGCTATCCTTTCCTTCCACTTTCTCTTAGGGTTGCTATCTCTATTAGGATTAAGTCCTGGTGGTCACCTCGCAGGGTTCGTAAGATCTGTGTGGCCAGTGTATCTATGTAAATCTATGTAAATCTCTCTCATACCTCGCCTTCCAACCTTTGCCTCACCCCTGGTTATCATAGTTATTGGCGCTGTTTATGTCTGCCAGAACTCAATATCTTCGTGTTTTGCTGGGCTTCTTTGGTGCATAATAGACATAGCAGATCGATATACATTATGTTGGGGTTCTTTGATATTACCAGCACGCCCATCATCATCACGGTCCTGTTGCGTGTTGCTGTTTTGTATTTTGGTGCAGCATCATAAACATAACATATTATAAATCCTAATAAACTAATCCATCTTCTTCAGTTATTATGCCCTGTTCCAAGTAGGTAGGCCACACATCTTGAACCCTAACCTCTATAACTCAAAAAGGGCTTGAGCGAATGGGCTGTAAATTTCCACACCTATTCCCTGGCTGACCCGTCCCAAATTGTAGAAATATTAGTTTGATTACTCTTGTAATTTATGAGTTATAGAGATTAATGTTCAAGAGTGTTGGCCTACTTATTGGGAACAGGGTATAGTACATCTCACCAATGCCACATAAAACCTCTCCCATGTACGGTCGCGCTAATAAGTCATGTGTCAGCTGTCATTACGTTTGGCTCGCTCTGTGCTGTATTAATGTCTGTCAGATGTTGAATAGGGTGGTTAAGTGTAGGAACGTGTTTCTATATTTCGCTCGATATGAAGAAATGAAGCTTAGATATTGCTGATACCCATTATTGATCAAAATGTACTTAGTGCCGAGACATGACTTATTAGGCCGACTGTACTTTATTGCCCCCTCCTCAACCAAGCCGCTACTTGTTTATACCTTTGTCGCAAGTTTTATAGCTTTACCACTCCCAATTAAGGGGAGGCAGACCGTTTTTATGGACCCCCTTCTCCCTAATGTTTAGCCCCACTAGTTTTGAGATTATATGACGTTCGGCCCATTAGTTTGGCGATTTTAACACCTTTCACCCCATTTCTTTGTCAATTTTAAGACCTTTCGTGCCATTTAGGTGTCGATTATTTCCTGGCGAGCTATAGCGAGCCTGCAATTTTAAGAGGAACCCGCCTTCGGCCGGGAAATTTTTCTGCCGAAAAATGTACAAATTTATCTTGAAGGGGGGTTTAGGGGGGTGTTTATCTTAGCTTGATGGAGGTCTAGGGAGGAAACAATTTTTGTTTATGAAAAATGAATTAATAGACCAAACAAACGGTCTTCCTCCCCTTAACCTTCCCCACACCGTTTACACCTTGACTACCTCATTAACCTCTGTCATTTGTTGTTATACCTATGTCGTTCCTGATTGACCTTTGCCACACCACTTGCCCTCCTTAACTCCTCCGATATACCCTTGTTACATCTTTTTCACTTGTACCACTTCTTATTTACCTTTTATTCACATTTCAACTACTTTTGAATACCGGTCCCTTAACTGCAGTACATCTTTATTAGGCATTAGCTATTTCCGACGCACCTTTATCTCACCAATGTTCACCTTACGTCGTCTCGTTTCAATTTTGTTACACCCTCTCTATTTATATATATATATATACGGTATATATATATATATATATATATATATATATATATATATATATATATATATATATAATTATATACTAGCCACAGCCACTGACCCTGCCACACCTCTCCATCCCTGAAATATCCCGTTCACCCCTGCAGTGCACCCTTCACCATGTTGTTCCAACTGGTTCTTATATTTTCTTGTGTGGGTGTGGGTGTGGTGTGGTGTGGTGTGGTGTGGTGTGGTGTGGTGTGGTGTGGGTGTGATATAGAATGTATATTACACATTTACTTGATCAGATCCTCTCATTCTCTATTCTACAGTTCGTTATCTTTATCATAATATCTCCTAATGTATACCTATGCCTCGCCCTAGCTAAATTCTTCCTCTTCCAGTTCCCCATCCCCTTTCTTTTGTTATTGTATTAAGGGGAGATTTCCACTTGAGGGACATTTTTCTTGACCCCTTTCTCCCTCATGTCTAGCCCCATTGTTTTTGAGATTTTAAGACGTTTACCCCATTAGTTTGGTGATTTTAAGAATGTCCGCTCCATTCTGTCAATTTTAAGACCTTTTCGTGCCATTCAGGTGTCGATTTTATCCTGGCGAGCGATAGCGAGCCTGTAATTTAAGAGTAACCGGCTTTCAGCCGGGACATTTTTCTACCGAAAAATGTACAAATTTATCTTGAACGGGGGTGAAATTTTAAGATTGCTGGAGGAGTAGGAAACAAACTAAAAACCTCCCCTTAAGCTAAAGTTAATAGGGTTCTTATACTGTCTATATTAACCTTTACTGTCTATATTAACCTTTACTGTCTATATTAACCTTTACTGTCTATATTAACCTTTACTGTCTATATTAACCTTTACTGTCTATATTAACCTTTACTGTCTATATTAACCTTTACTGTCTATATTAACCTTTACTGTCTATATTAACCTTTACTGTCTATATTAACCTTCGCTGTCTATATTAACCTTTACTGTCTATATTAACCTTTACTGTCTATATTAACCTTTACTGTCTATATTAACCTTTACTGTCTATATTAACCTTTACTGTCTATATTAACCTTTACTGTCTATATTAACCTTTACTGTCTATAGTAACCTTTACTGTCTATATTAACCTTTACTGTCTATATTAACCTTTACTGTCTATATTAACCTTTACTGTACCAGCGACGTGTTTTTTATTAGATTACAGCTACATTTAGACGGTTTCATTAAGATTAGGAAGGATATATGGTAGCTGAAGGGATGAATTGAGATAGTCTGTAGTTTTTTCATGGGTAGAAAGTGAATACAACCGTCCAAGAGTTGCCAGAAAGTGAATACAACCGTCCAAGAGTTGCCAGAAAGTGAATACAACCGTCCAAGAGTTGCCAGAAAGTGAATACAACCGTCCAAGGGTTGCCAGAAAGTGAATACAACCGTCCAAGGGTTGCCAGAAAGTGAATACAACCGTCCAAGAGTTGCCAGAAAGTGAATACAACCGTCCAAGAGTTGCCAGAAAGTGAATACAACCGTCCAAGGGTTGCCAGAAAGTGAATACAACCGTCCAAGAGTTGCCAGAAAGTGAATACAACCGTCCAAGAGTTGCCAGAAAGTGAATACAACCATCCAAGGGTTGCCAGAAAGTGAATACAACCGTCCAAGAGTTGCCAGAAAGTGAATACAACCGTCCAAGAGTTGCCAGAAAGTGAATACAACCGTCCAAGGGTTGCCAGAAAGTGAATACAACCGTCCAAGAGTTGCCAGAAAGTGAATACAACTGTCCAAGGGTTGCCAGAAAGTGAATACAACCGTCCAAGAGTTGGCAGAAAGTTAATACAACCGTCCAAGGGTTGCCAGAAAGTGAATACAACCGTCCAAGGGTTGCCAGAAAGTGAATACAACTGTCCAAGAGTTGCCAGAAAGTGAATACAACCGTCCAAGGGTTGCCAGAAAGTGAATACAACCGTCCAAGAGTTGCCAGAAAGTGAATACAACCGTCCAAGGGTTGCCAGAAAGTGAATACAACTGTCCAAGAGTTGCCAGAAAGTGAATACAACCGTCCAAGAGTTGCCAGAAAGTGAATACAACCGTCCAAGAGTTGCCAGAAAGTGAATACAACTGTCCAAGGGTTGCCAAAAAGTGAATACAACCGTCCAAGGGTTGCCAGAAAGTGAATACAACCGTCCAAGAGTTGCCAGAAAGTGAATACAACCGTCCAAGGGTTGCCAGAAAGTGAATACAACCGTCCAAGGGTTGCCAGAAAGTGAATACAACCGTCCAAGGGTTGCCAGAAAGTGAATACAACCGTCCAAGGGTTGCCAGAATAAATGAAAAGGATGCGACCGACCGGTACTGTATGGGTTATGGGGAGATTTCCACGTGAGGGATTTTTTTCTGGACCCCTTTCTCCCTCATGTTTAGCCCCATTGCTTTGGAGATTTTAAGACCTTCGCCCTAGTAGTTTGGATATTTTAAGACATTTTGCCCCATTTCTGTCAATTTTAAGACCTTTTGTGCCGTTAAGGTGTCGATTTTTTCCTGGCGAGCGATAGCGAGCCTGTAATTTAAGAGCAACCGGCCTCCGGCCAGGACATTTTTCTACCGAAAAATGTACAAATTTATCTTGAAAGGGGGTCTAGGGGGTGTAATTTTAAGCTTGATGAAAAAGTAGGGAACAAACTAAATACCTCCCCTTAATTGTGCATTTCCTACCCATCTTGTAAGCAGTAGCCTGCCTCCACTTAGGATGTGTTTGTGCTCCACAATGAAGATGTACACAAGATTACAATCTCACCTTTGGCCTTTCCTTGTCCCCGATGTTGCTCCTCCCTTACCAATCTGCTCAACTTCTTGGCTATCCTCCCTCCCTCCCTCCCTCCCTCTCTCTCTGGTTCACGTCCCACCCTTCCTCTATACATCCTTCCAATATGTTGAGCCTTTATTATGCTCCTTCCTTGTATTATACCTCCATGGCTCCTTATATTATACCTCCATGGCTCCTTGTATTATACCTCCATGGCTCCTTATATTATACCTCCATGGCTCCTTGTATTATACCTCCATGGCTCCTTATATTATACCTCCATGGCTCCTTATATTATACCTCCATGGCTCCTTGTATTATACCTCCATGGCTCCTTGTATTATACCTCCATGGCTCCTTCGTTCTCCTGCACCTACCTTACCTTGACCACTTTCTTTGTTTCCTCGCTAGACCTCCATCATACTTAGAAGAAAAAAACCCTACACCCCTCTTCAAGATAAATTTGTACATTTTTCGGTAGAAAAATTTCCCGGCCGAAGGCCGATTCCTCTTAAAATTGCAGGCTCGCTATCGCTCGCCAGGAAAAATATAGACACCTAAATGGCACGACAGGTCTTAAAATTAACAACGAAATGGGGCGAAAGATGTTAAAATCGCCAAACGTCTTATAACCTCAAAACAAATGGGGCTTAACACGAGGGAGAAAGGGGACCAGAAAAACGACCCATCTCAGATCCTTCTTAAGCTGCATAGAATCGTATAAGCATAGATAGAATAAAGTGCTACGTCATGGCTACATCACTCACCCACTGTCACTCCCCTGCGCCTGCCACTTCCCCTCCCTCTGTCACTTCCCCTCCCTCTGTCACTTCCCCTCCCTCTGTCATTTCATTTCCCTTCCCTCTGCCACTTCCCCTCCCTCTACTACTTCCCTTCCCTCCCCTCCCTCTGTTACTTCCCTTCCCTCCCCTCCCTCTGTTACTTCCCCTCCCTCTGTTACTTACACTCCCCTCTGCTAATTCCCCTCCCTCTGCTACTTACACTCTCCCCTGCTACTTCCCTACCTCCTGCTACTTCCACTTTATCTTCCTCTGCCCCCCCCCCCCTCACTCCCTGCTGCTTCTCTCTCTCTCTCTCCTCCCCCCCCCCCCACCCCCCCCTGCCACACAACACTCTGACCCCCTACCACGCTTCCCTGTTTACCCAGGGACTGTTTACTTTACCGTGAGGACCCGACGACGTTACCGCCTCTTCCTCTGTTGTTTACTGCGACGTAGACTGTCACCATCAACCCTAAAACGCCTTCGATTCCTGCTGCGTTTCCTTCCACACCTCCCCTACACTCTACCACTTTCCCTACCCTCTACCACTTTCCCTACCCTCTACCAATCCCCTACCCTCTACCAATCCCCTACCCTCTACCAATCTCCTACCCTCTACCACTTTCACTCCCCTTCCCCTGCCAATCCCCTGCCATACTCCTACCCTCGTGCCAAATCCCTTCCACTGTACCTGCCACATCACCCTTGCATCCCTTCCCATGTCACCTTCTTCCCCTCCCCTACCTCCTTTCCCTCCTCCCTGCCACATCACCCCTGCATCCCTTCCCCTTCTTCCCCTTCCTTCCCCTACCTCCTTCCCCTCCTCCCTGCCACATAACTCCCCCTGCCCCCCTGTTTACCCCCGGACTGTTTACTTAGCGTGATGACCGATGTTACCGCCTCATTATGGTTGTTTCCGCAGCCCCAGGTTGTCACCAAACTGTTCTTGTCAGCGCTAGACAACTCACTTCCGAGACTGAGCCCATTGTTTACAGTAAAAATATGTATTGGTATATATATATATATATATATATATATATATATATATATACATATATATATTATATATATGTATAGTTACGGAAGGGATTGGGCCTGAGTAAATAGATAGATAGATAGATAGATAGTTACGGTACTGGAGGCCCTAGATTTACATTTACTTCGGTTGTTAATTTGCACAAAAATATCTAATACAATTTATATTTGTCAATCACAGTAATGTGTTTTCTTTGCTTATATATTTATGTAAATTTGTGTAAAACTCTACCTACCATTTCTTCTCTAATTCATTGATGAATTTAGATTGACATAATGAGCTAGATATATATTACGACGAAAATTAAACTATTTAAAACAAAAACGAATTCACTTCACAAGGGTTAATTTTCCAGCACTAATAGCTCTCACTATATAACAGCAACTCTACTATATAGTATTGTTAGGTCCACAGTATTACACCTCTCTCTCTTTAACACACACACACACACACTTCACTTCCCCCCCCCTCTCTCTCTCTCTCTCTCTCTCTCTCTCTCTCTCTCTCTCTCTCTCTCTCTCTCTCTCTCTCTCTCTCTCTCTCTCTCTCTCTCTCTCTCTCTCTCTCTCTCTCTCTCTCTCTCTCTCTCTCTCTCTCTCTCTCTCTCTCTCTCTCTCTCTCTCGCTCGCTCGCTCGCTCGCTCGCTCGCTCGCTCGCTCTCTCCACCCAGCCTTGTCTGAGAGTGGAGAAGAACCCGCTTATTTTAGGATTCCACCCGGGCATATCCCTCTTAAGAGCTCTAGAGTGGGGGTCCTGTTCTCTGAGGGGGGGTGGGGGGGGGGGGATGTATGTGTGTGAGAGTTGGGGCTGGGGGAAGGTATTAGAGGGAGGGTGTGTGTGTGTGTGTGTGTGTGTGTGTGTGTGTGTGTGTGCGGGGTTGTCGTAATATTTGGTGCCGAAAATGTGTATCTGTGTATTTATATAGTAATTTACAATGGTGTTTTTAGTGTTTCCTACCCCCTCTCCCCCCCCCCCCCCCTCCCTCCTTCTATCTCTCTCTCTCTCTCTCTGTTGTTACTCTTCCCTCCCTTCCCCCCCCCCCTTCCTCCTCCTCCCCTTGTTTATTATTTCGGCAGTGTTTTCCCTCCTCCAGGATGAACACTTGGAGGGATGAGTATATACTTGGGCGTAAAGCTATTTCACGCCCTTTGGAATTAGTGAGGCGGAAGTTATGTGTTTATCTTTTTTTTCCTATTATTTGTGGTGTTTTCTTAGGTTGGTTATATAAAAGATGTCTATATTCTATTTTACTATATTCTGTGGTATTTTCATAGGTTGGTTATAAATAAGTTATGTTTTTTTCATCTGGATATTTACAAGTTTATTTTTAAAGGGATGATTGTGGGTGTAAGGTAATTTCACGGCCTTTTGAAGTTGTTAGGTTAATTGTGATCGGCCTTCGGCCGGGAAATTTTTCTACTGAAAAATGTACACATTTATTTAGAAAGGTGACCTTTGGGGATGTTGTTTTAAAGTTTGACGGAGGTCTAGGGAGGAAACTACATTTTGTTTTTAAATAAATGAAAAATAAATCTACCAAAAAATACACCCTTCCCCCTTAATGAAGAGGGATAATAGGTGTAAACTATAGACCATGTGACAATAAAAGGCGATGGTATAGAGGCGGTACGTTATTATTGGTGTGTGTGAACGGAAAGTGATGATATAAGAAAGGTAGAAAAAGAGAGGACGTTAGGTTATTTATTGTGAGACGAAATAATGGCGAGGTGATAACCTATTCTTCTTCATTTGATTTCAGCTACATTTTGACCATTATATACAGCTTAGGAAAGATATATGGTAGCTGAAAGGGTTAATTGAGATAGTCTGTAGTCATTTAATGGGTATACGTCCTTCCTCATCTTATTAAAATCGTCTAATAGTTGCCAGAAAGTAATGAAAAAGTGCCATCGGTACTGTATGGGTTAAGAGCTAATAAGCGAAAGTTGTAGCCCAAACCGAAATACACGAAGGTGGGGTAGTCGTTTCTATATAAGGGAAGATGCTAATTAGGAGAGTTAGGAAAGATTGTATGCGGGAGGTTGAGAAAAAAAAGTATAGAGAAGAGATTTTATTAGTGTTTATATCCAAGGAGCTATGGAAGAAAAAGCGAAACAAGTATTGCTAATTATGAAAGAGGTTAGCGGAGAAATTATAAAGGAGGACAAGAGAAAGGGGGAAAAGAAAGTCGAGATTCCGGAAGGTCTACTGAGATTAAGAGAGGGAGAGGCTTAAGGGGAGATTTCCATTCGAGGGATTTTTTTCTGTATCCCTTTCTCCCTTATGTTTAGCCCCATTGATTTTGATATTTTAAGACCTTCGCCCCATTAGTTTGACGATTTTAAGAACTTTCGCCCCATTTATGTTACTTTTAAGATCTTTCGTGCCATTTAGGTGTCGATTTTTTCCTGGCGAGCGATAGCGAGCCTGTAATTTAAGAGCAACCGGCCTCCGGCCGGGAAATATTTCTACCGAAAAATGTACAAATTTATCTTGAAAGGGGGTCTAGGGGGTGTAATGTTAAGCTTGATGGATATCTAGGGACCAAACTAGAAACCTCCCCTTAAGATGCTGACACGGAGTGATAGGAAAGATAATTGATCAAAAAGAACAGATAATGGATACAAGAGAAGATAGTAGGAGCTGAAAAGAGAGAGGTGGGAGAAAAAACTAATAGAAGAAAAGATAATAGATAAAAGAACGTAAATAAAGAAGACAGGAGAAGAGGATAGGGGGAGAAACATTAGTGCACAGATAAAAACTGGGGAAGAAGAAAGTGGTAACATTCAGGTGTAGAGAGGTGACATTCCAGAAGCTCTACCGATATTAAGAGAGGAAGAGAAGGAGGGGAGAAGGTATACAAAGGGAAGGAAAGTGCTGACACAGACTGACACGAAACACTTGGAAGTAAGGATGGCAAAAAAAAAAAAAAAAAAAAAATTATATATTTATATATATATAGGATGAATAGTCATACCAAGATCTGTCACTGCCATAAAGTCGCGTGACGTCGCGTAGACTTTTTTCCTCTGCTTCTACTGCCACAACTACCGACCTACTTACCGTCCCACCTACCTACTTGGATTAATCTATGTATCAGCCACACCCTCCGTCACTCCTGTCATATACTTACTGTCTCTACTGTCACACCCACCTACCTACTTACCATCCTACCTACCTACTTACCGTCCTTCCTACCTACCTACTTACCATCCCACCTACCTACCTACTTACCATCCCACCTACCTACTTACTTACCGTCCTACCTACCTACTTACTGTCCCACCTACCTACTTACCGTCCTACCTACCTACCTACTTACCGTCCTTCCTACCTACCATCCTACCTACCTACCTACTTACCGTCCTACCTACCTACTTCCCGTCCTACCTGCCTACTTACCGTCCTACCTACCTACTTACCGTCCTACCTACCTACTTACCGTCCTACCTACCTACTTACCGTCCTACCTACCTACTTCCCGTCCTACCTGCCTACTTACCGTCCTACCTACCTACTTACCGTCCTACCTACCTACCTACTTACCATCCTACCTACCTACCTACTTACCATCCTACCTACCTACTTACCATCCCACCTACCTACTTACCGTCCTACCTACCTACTTACCGTCCTACCTACCTACTTACCGTCCTACCTACCTACTTACCATCCTACCTACCTACCTACTTACCTACCTACCTACCTACTTACTGCCCTACCTACCTACTTACCATCCTACCTACCTACTTACCATCCTACCTACCTACTTACCATCCTACCTACCTACTTACCATCCCACCTACCTACTTACCGTCCTACCTACCTACTTACCGTCCTACCTACCTACTTACCATCCTACCTACCTACTTACCGTCCTACCTACATTCACACCAACATGCTAGTGGCGGAGGCTCACCTAAGGGGAGGTTTGGTATTTATGGACTCCCTGCCCCCCTCATTTTAAGCTTCAGTAGTTTGGTGATTTCAAGATCTTGTGTGTCATGCAGGTGTCGATTTCAAGATCTTGTGTGTCATGCAGGTGTCGATTTCAAGATCTTGTGTGTCATGCAGGTGTCGATTTTTTCCTGGCGAGCGATAGCGAGGCTGTAATTTAAGATAAACGCCATTTTCTACCGAAGAATATATACATTTATCTAGAAGGGGGATCTTGGAGGTATTATTTAAAGCTTGATGGAGGTCTTGAGAGGTAACTAAAAATTATAAATTAATAAATGGATAAGTTAACTAATAGATACAAATAAATACATATCTCCCTTTAAGGGGGGTGACCTGCTTGTTTTTATTTCTCTCCTTTTCTCTCTTTCTCTGGCTTGTATCCATTCGGTCCCGTTCAGCCTACTATTTTAAGACGTTTATCCCCATCTAGGTGTCGATTTCTTCCTGGCGAGCGATAGTGAGCCAGCATTATATGAAGAAATCCGGCTTCGCCGGAGACATTTTTCTATCGAAAAATTTAAAATTTAGCCTGCTGTCAAAAAAAAGTAAAAAATATGCTGGCTCGCTACCGCTCACCAGTAACAAATTGACACCTGGATGGGGATAAAAGTCTTAAAACAGTAGGCTGAATGGGACCAAATGGATACAAGCCAGAGAAAGCGAGAAAAGGACAACAGAAGCAGGTCACCCCCCTTAAGTCACTCTGTCCTAGTAAAAAAAAAACATTATAACGAGAAATAGTTTATTATTTGATGATTACCACTTGCATTAAAGAGGTATTATGTAGGCTATCTTGTAAATCAAAATATCGAACAATCTTATTTAATACCAGATTGAAAAGCGCAAGCCTCTCAAATTAAAGGGGAGGTAATTGTTTGCTCTCACTCATGTTCAGTCCCATTAAGTTTGAGATATTAAGACTTTTGTTTCATTAGTTTGGCGATTTTATGACCTTTCGCCCCATTTCTTTGTCAATATAAAGCCCTTTCGTGCTCCTTAGGTGTCGATTTTTTTTCTTGGCGAGCGATAGCGACCCTATAATTTTGGGAGGATCTGGCCTTTGGTCGGGACATTTTTTACCGAAAAATGTACAAATATATCTTAAAGGAGGGTCTAGTAGGTGTTCTTTTAAGCTTGATGGAGTTCTAGCGAGGTTAAGTAAAATGTGTATATAAATGTGTATATAAATGTGTATATAAATGTGTATATAAATGTGTATATAAATGTGTATATAAATGTGTGTATAAATGTGTGTATAAATGTGTATATAAATGTGTATATAAATGTGTATATAAATGTGTATATAAATAAGTAAATAGACCAAACAATCACCACTACCCCCTTAAGGGGAGGTTTTTAGTTGATTCCCTAGACTTCCATCAAGCTTAAAATTACTCCCCCTAGACCCCCTTTCAAGATAAATTTGTACATTTTTCGGTAGAAAAATGTCGCGGCTGAAAGCCGGTTCCTCTTATATTACAGGCTCGCTATCGCTCGCCAGGATAAAATCGACACTTACATGGCACGAAAGGTCTTAAAAATGACAGAAATGGGTCGAAAGTTCTTAAAATCGTCAAAATATTGGGGCGAACGTCTTAAAATTAGAAAAGCAATGGGGCTAAACATGAGGGAGAAAGGAGTCAAGAAAAAAATCTCTCAAGTGGATATCTCCCCTTAACAGGATAACTTTTAGTGAATTCCAGTCTACGATGGAGTTCCTCTAAGAAAATGCCTGCATGTCCCTCGCTTCACTATTTATACTTCCACTCATAAATTATCTGGGATCTCCAATATTTTTCATTTTGCAAATATAACTTTTTTGTAAAATTCGCCTACTAGACGAGACCGACAAATGGGCGAGGGAGCGCGAAAGGGGTCCCGAACCCTAAAAATTGGAACTTTAAATTTTGTTTCTGTTCGGGCTGTGTCTCGAGTCAGCCACCCCCAGCTATGGGGTAGCCTATGTGCCCTAGTAGTTCATATACATACATACAATCATAACCTTTAAGATTAATACGCATGCGTAATTTAATATTCATTAACAGCCACTGAACAAACCTCGAGCTTTGTTTATGTCTCTTGAGGATATTATTTTCATTTATAACTAGAGAGATAACCAAAGTTGAACATAGGAAAGTAGAACGCAACTTTTGACCATGACCATACCCAATCTGACCAGCATCACCACTACCTTATACAGCCAGTCACCATTATCACATTTATTGTTTTTTTTACGATGCACTCCATGATCACATAACCACAGAGTACTCCCATGACAGTGATAGATACACCTGTCATGGCTTATCACTGTATCTACCCCACCACCACCACCACACCTGCCGTGCAACACTTGTCATGCCTTATCATCACATCTGCCACCACACCACCACACCTGCCGTACAACACCTGTCATGCCTTACCACCGCACTTGTCATTTCTTAGCACCACATCTGCCATGACACCACCACCACCACCACACATGCCGTACAACACCTGTCATGCCTTATCACTGTACCTATCACACGACAACACCACCACCACCACATCTGCCGTACAGCACCTGCTATCCTTATCACTACATATGTCACGACGCTACCATCACCACCACATATGCCGCACCACACAACACCTTTCATTCATCACTACATCTGTCACACTATGTCTACCACACTACGCCTGTCATTCCTTATCACCACACATCACCCACCACCAGCACCGCACTAACCACACCTGTAATCCTACCATAACACTTATGATTTCTATCACTTTTTGACACCTATACCTCACCTCCACACTCTTCATTCCATCACTACCACACCTGGGATTCCTACCACATATGACACATGTAGCACACCAACACACCTGTTCATCCTTCGCTTATGACACATATGCCACGTTTTCACAGGTCCAGATAATCAGCATATGTGTTATTTCTGCCATAGATTACACATATACCACACATCCATTCATTTCACATATACCACACATCCATTCATTACACATATACCACACATCCATTCATTACACATATACCACACATCCATTCATTACACATACACCACACATCCATTCATTACACATATACCGCTCATCCATTAATTTCATTCCAATCACCACAGCTGTCAAACCTACCACCAAACTTGTCATTCCAACCATCACATCTTCAATACCATACCTGTCATTCCTACCACCACAACTACCACACCACACCTGCCACATCTACCACACCCACCAACACAACTACCACACCCCACCTGCCACCTCTACCTCACCAACGCCACACCTGTCATTCCTACCACCACAACTACCACACCACACCTGCCGCATCAACTACACACCTGTCATCCTTACCACCACAACTAAAACCCCACATCTACCACACCTGTCATTCCTACCACCACAACTACCACACCTGCCACACCAACTATACCTACCAAAGCCACACCTGTCATTCCTACCACCACACCACACCACATATACCACACCTGTCAAGCCTACCACCACAACTACCACACCACACCTGCCACACCAGCACCACACCCACCAGCACCTGACCCCCATCTTACCCCAGGGAAATTCTCCAGAACTGGTCTGTGTATAATTTGAAGCTCCTATTTGGCTCCCCCCCCCCCCCCTCACCCACCCAACCACCCCATCCTCCTCTTCTTCCTCCCCTCCCCCTTACCCACCTCAACCCCCCCCCTCTCCCTTCTTCCGCACCCCCCCCCTTACCCACCCAACCCTCTCCTCCTCTTCGTACCTCCTTCCGATCTACCCTCTCAATCGCTTCCTTAGTCGTCCTCTTCTCCCCCCCCCCCCCCCTCCTCTTCCTCTGTCTTCCCTTCTTCCTTTTTTTCCTTCCTCCCCCTTCCTCTTCCTCTGTCCTCCCCTTCTCCCCCCCCCCTTCCTCTTCCTCTTCCTCTGTCCTCCCCTTCTTCCTTCCTCTTCCTTTTCTTCCTCTTCTTCCTTCTATCCCTACCTCCTTCCAATCACCCACTCCTCCTCTTGCTTTACTTCTTCCTCTTCCCCTCACCCAATTACAGCCTCTCCCCTAATCCTCTTCCTCTCCCCTAATCCTCTTCCTCTCCCTCTCACTGTCTTTTCAACTCTTCATCATCTTACTACTACTACCACTGTTTCTTCTTCTTCTTCTACTACTACTACTACTACTACTACTACTACTACTACCACCACCACTGTTTCTTCTTCTTCTTCTTCTTCTACTACTACTACTACTACTACTACTACTACTTCCTCCCCTAAACTTTCTTCCTTCAACTCCACCCTTCTTTCCTACTCCTCTCTTCCAATCACCTCGCCCTTTTTCCCTATCAATCCCCCCCTCCTTCCCCTCTTCTCTCGTATTATCATACTTACCAATTCCTTTCTTTCTTCTCTATCCCCATCCCTCCATATTCCTCATCATCTCCAATCCCTCTTCCCCATCCCTCCATAGTCTTCGTCACCTCCAATCCCTCTTCTCCATCCCCATCCCTCCATATTCCTCATCATCTCCAATCCCTCTTCCCCATCCCCATCCCTCCATAGTCTTCGTCATCACCAATCCCTCTTCTCCATCCCCATCCCTCCTTATTCCTCGTCATCTCCAATCCCTCTTCTCTTCCCTCCCAATCACTCCTCTCTATCTTATTTCTCCTCCTCGTCCTCCCTGTCCACAAATCATTATGTTCCTCCAAGTCTATCCCTCTATTTCTCCTCATTTCTATCCCCTATCCCCCTCCATTCTATCCCTTTCTTTTCTCCTCCATCCCTCCCTTTATTTCTATCCCCCGTTCCCCCTTTTCTCCACCACCCTCAATCTCAATAATCTCCTCCTCCACTCCACATTCCTTTTTCTGATCCCCCCCCCCCCCCACATGCACTGTTCTTCCCCACCCCCCATCTCTCCAGCCTACTCTATTCCAATTCTCCCATGTCTCTCCTCCATCTCTCTCGTTTATTTTTATTCCTCGGACCTGTTTTCCCCCACTTCCCTCAATCTAGTCACCCCCTCTTCTACCCCTCCCTCATCCCCTCTTCTACCCCTCCCTCACCCCCTCTTCTACCCCTCCCTCGCTCCCCTCCACTCCCTTGCTCTCTATCATACCCCCCCCCCCAATCTCTTCTATCCCATTCGGTACCCCTCCCTCATCACCCCTCAACTCCCCCCCACCTCCCCAATCTCAGTCACCCCCTCTTCTATCCCATTCGGTACCCTCCCTCCCCCCCACCCCTGCTCTCTATCATACCCCTCACCTTCCCCCAACTCAGTCACCCCCTCTTCTATCCCATTCGGTACCCCTCCCTCACCCTCCACCCCCTGCTCTCTATCATCCCCTTGCTCGACCTGTTTCTTCCTTGACCTCTTCCTTGACCACATCCGTTTTCCTCTTCCACCACCACCACCACCACCACCACCACCAGCACCACCACTACCGGTACTGATCCCCTCCTCCCTAGGCTTCTTCCTTTGTTGTAATCATTAAACAACTTACTATTATTATCATTATATATTTAAGTAAAGTTGGGTATATTGACATTTTCGTTTGGTTATTTTATATAATTTTGCTCCGTATATTGGATGGGTTCATCATAACCAATATACCTTAAATTGGTAAATTAATATGAACACTTAAATTGTCCTTTTCATAGCCATACTTGCATGCAGTCAACTCTCCTGTTTGATGTATTGTTCTGTGTCTTGAACCTTCTATTATCATCATCATCGCAACACGGTGGTCTATTTCGGCTTGGTGGAGATGGATGAGGTTGGAATGGCTGTCTGTGTGTGTGTGTGTGTGTGTGTGTGTGTGTAGTCTGTTACCAGAAATATCACATATAATCACCTATGCAAGCTTTTTATTCAGGGAATAGCATTATTGCGAGTCTATCAAAATAATATCCCAAACTTCACATTTCTTACTGTTCGTCCCCTGTTGTGTATACATTCCTTACACTATTTGTTAACCGTGTTACACTGTCTTTATCCACAGTTTATACCCCTCGCACTTCTTCAATATTTGTATATATTCCTTGTTTCATATATTTATGTTTTATTCACACCCCCTACTTCCTCTCCCCCACAGCCAATATCCTCTACTCCCCTCTACACCCCTTCCCTCCCCTCTCCTCCCCTCCGCCTTATCCCCCAACCCCCGTAACGGTGCTCTTCTTGCCTCCCCCCCCCCCTCCCCACCCCCACTTCATACATTCAGTGGGTGTTGTGCTACTAGTGTATTTTACCGGACCATTATTGAGGGGGGGGGGGGGAGTCCGATGTTTTTTGTTAGTCCCTCCTAATATTTCCTGCTTATCCTCACTCGATTTGGCCTCTGTCATCTTCTCTTCCTCACTCATTCCTCCTCATACCTCTTTTTCGGTCCCCTCTCCATCCTCCCATTTTCTTTCCTACCCATTCCTCTTCTTTCCTCCCCTCTCTTCTCCACCCATCCCCTCTCCATCCTCCCCCCTCCTCTCCACCCAACCCCCCTCCATCCTCCCCCCTCCTCTCCACCCAACCCCCCTCCATCCTCCCCCCTCCTCTCCACCCAACCCCCTCCATCCTCCCCCTCCTCTCCACCCAACCCCCCTCCATCCTCCCCCCTCCTCTCCACCCAACCCCCCTCCATCCTCCCCCCTCCTCTCTACCCAACCCCCTCCCCTCTCCTCTCCACCCAACCCATCCCCATCCTCCCCTCTTCTCCCCACCAACGTAACGGTCCCCTCCTTGCCCTCCACCACCTCCTGGATTCAGACGAGGGGCTACAGGTGTGTTTTACCGGAACGTTAAGGGGAGATGGGCCGTTTTTATGGTCCCCTTTCTCCTTCCTATTTAGTCCCATTAGTTTTGAGATTTTAAGACGTTCGGCCCATTAGTTTGGCGATTTTAACACCATAAACTCCATTTCGTTGTCAATTTTAAGACCTATCGTGCCATTTAGATGTCGAGTTTTTCCTGGCGAATGATAGCGAGCCTGTAATTATAAATGGAACCGGCCTTCGGCCGGGAAATTTTTCTACGGAAAAATTTACAAATTTATCTTGAGGAGGGGTCTAGGGGGTGTTTTTCCAAGTTTGAGGGAGGCCTAGCGAGGAAACTAAAAAAAATAAATAAAAATAAAATAAAAAATAAAATAATTAATAGACCCCCAAAAAAACCCAGCCACTATCCGTTTAAAGAAGGAGGAAGTAGGAGAAGATGTGTATAAGGAAGTGGCAGGGATATGGGGGGGGGGGGGTCAAAGGTTAGGCGGGATCGGGGTGGGATGAACAACATTAATATGGAAATTCTGTTTGATCATGGTGGAGATTGAATTGGCTTTGCAATATTGGCGACATTGGATTGGACTGACTACTGACTAGTGGGTGTGATTACAGTTTGGTGGTGTCTTGGTTTATCTAAATTTATATTTATTACAAAACTAATATCTTCCTATACTGAAAATAGAGAGTATATTGTATTGCACTGATATTGTTTCGTGGTATCTTTTACCATACTATATATCAGTTGTTGATTTGTTTATCAGTATGTATAAGTATACATACTGAAAAAAAAATAAAAAAAATCAACAACTGATATATACGATACTACGATACCACGAAACAGAATCAGTACAATAATTATACTCTTTATCAGAACTGGAGATGATGCAGCAGTTCTTACCAATCCTTTCAGGCAGATTATGTCTTCTTTATATATATATATACTGTATATAGTGTACAGTATGTATTTTATTTTATTCAACCTTGAAATATCGTTTGGCAATTTGAGTTAAATGCTATTTCATTCAATACTTTTAATTCAGATATATGTTTTCCAATCATGAAGGTAACTGCAGCAGCTAAATAATTATACAGTGATATACATATAATATAAATAATTAAATGCATTAAAATTAAGTTTAAAAAGTAATTCGGCTAGGGTAAACAGTCGCTATGATGGTATGCTTATAGTGTACATTGATAGTATGAGGCGATGTGAATGAATGGGCACGACTGTTGTTCTAGGCCAGGGGTCATTAATAGTCCCTGTGTGTATTGGGTCTGTAGGATGGGGCGTGTGGGGTCAGGGGTCACGAGTCAGGTAGGGAGTAGTTTATTATTGATAAGTTGTATATTGGTATTTTTCCATCATTTGTATTCGCATGTTTTGTGTGTGTGTGTGTGTGTGTGTGTGTGTAGGTGTGTGTGTGTGTGTAGTCCAATATTTTAAAATACCACTTATTGTGCATCAAGGTGCCTGCTGAAAAATTTGTCCTTAGCAGGCTCTGTCTTAGTATAAAATATGACTTCATTATATAACATATATATTTGAGTCAAATAAAAACTGTGAATTTGATTGTAATTGTAGACACCAATCGAGCAAGGCAAAACCCAGGGGAGACCTTATAGGCATGTGATAAGGAGTTGCTGGATCTCCTGTTTCATTTGTCTGGCATCCCTCACTGTTTTTGTTTGTGTTTCACCTACACAGAGAGTTATCCAGCTAGCTTTCACAAATACCTCCTTCTCGTATCCATGTCACTACACGATACAAGCGCACCACTCTTCTTTCCAATACTGTACACAAATAAAGTAAAATATAACAATAACAAGTTTTTGTCTCACAGTTTTTTAGCTTTGGGGAGACACTTGTTCCAGGCAGCTTTGCCTTTTGTCTCCTTCATAGACATATAATAAAATACTTATGAATTTAGCTGCGTGAGATATACGGAGGGGCTTATTCATGTAAGGGTTTCTGATTTGTTTTATTGTGATTTATGCGTGATGTTAAACGAGTTGATCCAATTTAGCAAGACTAGTGAAAGTTAAGGGGAGATCTCCACTTGAGGGATTTTTTTCTTGACCCCTTTCTCCCTCATGTTTAGCCCCATTGCTTTTGATATTATAAAACGTTTGCCCCATTAGTTTAGCGATTTTAAGAACTTTCCCCCCATATTAAGACCTTTCGTGCAAGTAAGGTGTCGATTTTATCCTGGCGAGCGATAGCGAGCCTGTAATTTAAGAGGAACCGGCCTTCGGCCGGGAAATTTTTCTACCGAAAAATGTACAAATTTATGTTGAAAGGGACTCAAGGGGGTGTAATTTTAAGCTTGATGGAGGTCTAGGGAACAAACTAAATACCTCCCCTTAAAGGGTTACTTGAGATCGTGTGTAGCCCTTTCCTAAACTGAATAAAATGGTTTAGTGTTAGCCAGAATAACATGAAATCGTGTTAATGAGGTTAAGGGGGAAGTTGGTATTTTTTGGTCGATATATCGATTTATTAATTATTTGTTTAGTTTCCTCCCTAGACCTCCATCAAGCTTAGACAAACATCTCCAAGATCCCCCTTCTAGATAAATTTTTAAATTTTTCGGTAGAATAATGTCCCGGCCGAAGGCTGGTTCCTCCTAAATTGCAGGCTCTCTTTCGCTTGCCAGGAAAATGTCGACACCTAAATGGCAGGAAAGGTCATGATATTGACAACGAAATGGGGTGAAAGGTCTTAAAAGCACCAAACAAATGTGCCGAACGTCTTAAAATCTGAAAACTAATGGGGCTAAACATGAGGGAGAAGGGGGCCCGAAAAACCAAGCATCCCTCCTTCAGAGCCAGCGTGAGTATTGTGTGTGTAGCATTACTATAGGGCATGTGAGGTCAAGAGGGCACGATGGGTCAGGTAGGGCTAATTTGAAACATGGGAGGTGTACCGAGGAGTTCATACCCAGTGGCTTTCAACTAGGAAGAAGAAAAAAAAAAAAAAAAAAAAAAATATATATATATATATATATATAGTGATTTAATACCTACACATTAAATATATATATAATACGTTTACATTTATATATTAACCCAATTGGAAGAATGGTATCACGCAATTATGTACATATGCGAATATATATAACACACACACACACACACACACACACACACACACGCACACACACACAGCCCGTAGCCCAGTAGGTAGAGCTCTCGTTTCACACACGAGGGGTCGGGGGTTCAATCCCCGGCCGGGCGGAGACAAATTGGGCTTGTCTCCTTTCATGTGTTAGCCTCAGTTCACCTAGCTGTAATTAGGTACCTGGAATAAGTGGACGACGTTGTGACGTCCCATCTGGGGTTGGCAAAAATGGTACAAGGCGAGATGGGTATCATATGGTTCACCTAAACTGATGGCTACCTAAGCCTTCGGGCGAGACGGTACCGTCTATAGTGAGAATGGTACCATACAGATCCACCCTAAGCCTTCGTCTCCAATATCGCCAATTGGCTAAAATACAGACTACACACACATCCACAGCCATTCCAACAGTACATAAAACACTTAACATGCATTTCACGCAATACATTCCCAGTTAAGGAGGCGCGATAATAATGAGCTTAGCTCGCATTGCGTGGATTCCCCTTGACGAACAAGTAACTGAGTAACACACACACACACACACACACACACACACACACACACACACACACACACACACACACACCCCTTATTGGGCTGGTGGACATTAAGCAGACGAAGCAATAAGATCAAACACATGTAGTTTATTGATAGTATGAGGTGACAAGAGTGAATCAGATAGTTGTGACGGACCTTAGAGTATATTATTAAAGAGTCAACCCTTGTACTGTATTGGGTGTGTGTGAGGACTTGGGGTCAGGGGTTATAGGCTGGGGTCAAGGGTCAGGTTGGGTCAAAGGTCAGGATGGGTCAGGTAGGGAGGATGAGCGGCAAGAGAGGGACACAAGAACTTGCACAAAGCGTTTCAAGGTAAACAAATAAAAATAAGAAAAATATAAGCCTCATGCTAAGTCACTCGCAAGCCTCATGCTAAGTCACTCGCAAGCCTCATGCTAAGTCACTGGCAAGCCTCATGCTAAGTCACTGGCAAGCCTCATGCTAAGTCACTCGCAAGCCTCATGCTAAGTCACTCGCAAGCCTCATGCTAAGTCACTTGCAATCGCTTGCCAGGATAAAATCGACACCTAAATGGCATAAAAGGTCATATATATGCCATATTATTGGAGCGAACATCTGAAAACCTCATAACAAATGCGGTTAAACATTAGGGAGAAAGGGGGTTCACAGTAACGCTAATAAGTCATGTCTCAGCTGTCATTACGTTTGGCTCGCTCTGTACTGTATTAATGTCTGCCAGATGTTGAATAGGGTGGGTAAGTGTAGGAACATGCTTGCATATCTCACTCTAAACGAATAAATCAAGTTTTAGACATTGCTGATACCAAATATTGATCGAAATATACTTGGTACCGAGACATGACTTATTAGCGCGACCGTACCCCCGTAGAGGAACCGACACAAAGGGCTGCCATGATGGGGCCAATATGAGACGGACGGTAAATGTGAAGGGTCGAAGGTCGCCGGGAGTCAGACAGGCAGGGCAAGCGTACATGGGGGGTTTATGAGGCTTTCGTTCACTGAGGGGGTTTATGAGGCTCTCGTTCACTGAGGGGGGGGGGGGGGGGGATTTTGAGCTTTTCGTTCTCTGAGGGGGTGGGGGTATGAGGCATTCGTTCACTGAGGGGGTTTATGAGGCTCTCGTTCACTGATGGGGGGGGGGGGGGGGCTTTTGAAGTTTTCGTTCTCTGAGGGGGTGGAGGTATGAGGCTTTCGTTCACGGAGGGTGTTTATGAGGCTCTCGTTCACTGAGGGGGGGGGGCTTATGAGGCTTTCGTTCTCTGAGGGGGTGGGGGTATGAGGCTTTCGTTCACTGAGGGGGTTTATGAGGATTTCATTCACTGAGGGGGGGGGGGGGGGGTTATGAGGCTTTCGTTCACAAGTCGTTTACGCCACAGCCAGTGACTCATACATGTTTGTTTTAACCTTATCATTTTATCAGTCGCAATATTAAGATAATATAGAAATGTGCATCACTATAAGATAAAATTAAATCATGTTTTTTCCTATGTAGTATATCAGCCTTTGGATGTAATTTTAAATGAAACTTCTATTGTTGTTGATATTATATATATATATATATATATATATATATATATATATATATATATATATATATATATATATATATATATATATATACACACCTCATACCCATCCTGTTCTGTGTCCTAATGAACTTTTCTTTATATTTCAGGTAAGTACTGAGAATGGTCCTACTGCTTACAAAGTCACAAACTGTGGTAAGTACAGGGAATAACAAGACTTATTACATCGGGACAGTACGGATTTTCACCAGGCTGCACGTCTGTAGAAGCGGGTGATTGTATATAGTGTATTAATATCATTATTTATTTAACTCCCAACACCAAGCACCTCCCAATTGAATTAATGAAAGCTTGTGATTATCTCGGGATTCGAACCTGGTCTACCACATACAGATTATAAACATATATACATGATAACTATTACACCACCAAGATAGAAAAAAAGTCGATTACCTGATAATTGTTTAAGGGGAGGTTTTTAGTTTGGTCTCTAGATATCCATCAAGCTTCAGATTACACCCCCTTGAGCCCCTTTCAAGATAAATTTGTAAATTTTTCGGTAGAAAAATATCCCGGCTGAAAGCCGGTTCCTCTTATATTACAGGCTCGCTATCGCTCGCCAGGATAAAATCGACACCTAAATTGTACGAAAGGTCTTAAAATTGACGGAAATGGGGCGAAAGTTATTAAAATCGCCAAACTAATGGGGCGACTGTCTTAAAATCTCAAAAGCAATGGGGCTAAACATGAGGGAGAAAGGGGTCCAGAAAAAAATCCCTCAAGTCGATATCTCCCCTTAAAAACATATGACTTTGGAGGGGAAATAAATATGTCTCTTGAATGACTTCTTCAGCACAACGACTTTATATATATATTAAGGTTGGTAATCAATAGACGGTTTTACTCCATTTGGGAAACACGCGTGGTAATCAGATAGTAAGCTCATGAAGGGGAGATTTCCACTTGAGGGATTTTTTTTTCTGGACCCCTTTTTCCCTCATGTTTAGCCCCATTGCTTTTGAGATTTTAAGACGGTCGCCCCATTAGTTTGGCGATTTTAAGAACTTTTGACCCATTTCTGTCAATTTTTAGACCTTTCGTGCCATTTAGGTGTCGATTTTATCCTGGCGAGCGATAGCAAGCCTGTAATTTAAGAGGAACCGGCTTTCAGCCGGGAAAATGTACAAATTTATCTTGAAAGGGGCTCAAGGGGGTGTAATCTTAAGCTTGATGGATATCTAGAGACCAAACTAAAAACCTCCCCTTAAGACATCCTCTAGGTAGGGCCAACATTTAATATGAAGTAGGTTGATGATATAAACTTAAGGGGAGGTATTTAGTTTGTTCCCTACGTTTTCATCAAGCTTAAAATTATACCCCCTAGACCCCCTTTCAAGATAAATTTGTACATTTTTCGGTAGAAAAATGTCCAGGTTGCTCTTAAATTACAGGCTCGCTATCGCTCGCCAGGAAAAAATCGACACCTTAATGGCACGAAAGGTCTTAAAATTGACAGAAATGGGGCAAAATGTCTTAAATGTCCAAACTACTTAGGGCGAACGTCTTAATATCTCAAAAGCAATGGGGCTAAACATGAGGGAGAATGGGGTCCAGAAAAAAATCCCTTGGGTGGAAATCTCCCCGAGTCAGAATGTTGGGTTTATTGTTACACCGGCATCATGATGGTACGGTTGGCTAAATAAGTCGTGTCTCCGCTGTCATTACCTTTTGCTCTCTGTGTGCTGTATTAATGTCTGTCTGGCCATTTCATCACTTCTAAAGACACAGTTTGACCTCTAAACCATAATTTTGTCTTGACATATACAATAAGAAGACGCAATAATGGACTAGGCTTTCGTTTGACACCCTGGGACTGGTTAGGAACATAAATACAGGTTATATACAGGTAGGTGAACGGCCTGGTTGGTGTGGGGATGGTTGGGATTCCTGGGGTGGAGGGCTGGCAACGTTATTTATTTTGGAGTGTGGAGAAGGTGCCATTCTGTCTGAGGAGAAGATGATGCCTCGCCTTACTTCTCCATTTGTTGTTCTCTTTGTGTGTGTATCTGTCTGTCTTGGGTGTGTCTTTTTTTTTCTTTTTTTTCTTCTATATTCCAACTTACTTCCTCTCGGGCATAGGCTGAGAGCCTTAACATTCACCGCTTTACAATGAACAGTGAAGCCCGTGAGGTCTTGTTCCAGTCTAGGGAGTGAGACATGTGAAGCACGTAGAGTACAACGAGCACCTGCCATCTTGCCTTCACATGAGGCACGGTGCTCACTCATGGCCCGAAACGACCCCATCTCTGAAGCCACCTCGTTCCCGTGCTTCACTGTCTCACCCCCTACACTCGGACTCTCACACTTACACACACACAACGCCACCTGTTGAGCAGATAACTCACCAGTCTGTCTGTCTAAGCGTGTGTCTGTCTGTCTAAGCGTGTGTCTGTCTGTCTAAGCGTGTGTCTGTCTGTCTAAACGTGTGTGTGTGTCTGTCTAAGCGTGTGTCTGTCTGTATAAGCGTATGTCTGTCTGTGTAAGTGTGTGTCTGTGTCTAAGCGTGTGTCTGTCTGTCTAAGCGTGTGTCTGTCTGTCTAAGCGTGTGTCTGTCTGTCTAAGCGTGTGTTTTGGTCCACCGTTGTAGGTATTATATTTTCCTGTCGTATTGTTGCATAGGAATACAAAGAAAAGCAAGCACTAGCAGATATGTTGATCTTATCTATTCTGCTTGTGACTATACTATCTAAGTTACATGCAATTGGAATATTTAGGTGTGTGTGTGTGTGTGTGTGTGTTTGCAATTGATATAATTAAAATATATATTTATCTATCTATCTATCTCTTACACACACACACACACACACACACACACACACACACACACACACACACACACACACACACACACACACACACACACTTACACTGCCCCTCCTAGGCGTATTTTAAACCTTGCCAGATTTTTTCCTCCGTATTTAGCCTGCTGTTGAATGAGGTGGGCCTGACTATACTCTTATTTATAGAAGTTTGTCACGTGGTATAATACGGGTTTGGAGAATTTTGTGTAATGTTTATATGCTAGGCATTTCAAAAGCTTTGGAAACTTAGACACACAATTTGGCGCGTTCACTATTTACGAGAATATTATAACTTTAAACTTTTAAGGGGGTAGTGCTTGGTTTTTGTCTATATATTTAATTATAATTATATATTTAATTATAATTATATATTTAATTATAATTATATATTTAATTATAATTATATATTTAATTATAATTATATATTTAATATAATTATATATTTAATTATAATTATATATTTAATTATAATTATATATTTAATTATAATTATATATTTAATTATAATTATATATTTAATTATAGTTAGATTTTTTAAATTTCCTCCCTAGACCTCCATCAAGCGTAAGATTACACCCCCTAGATCCCCTTTCTAGATAAATGTGTACATTTTTCGGTAGAAAAATTTCCCGGCCGAAGGCCGATTCCTCTTAAATTACAGGCTCGCTATCGCTCGCCAGGAAGATATCGACACCTAAGTGGCACGAAAGTTTTTAAAATTGACAGAAATGGGGCGAAAGTTCTTAAAATCGACAAACTAACGGGGCCCCCGAACGTGTTAATATCTCAAAAGCAATGGTGCTAAGCATGAGGGAGAAAGGGATTCAGAAAAAAATCCCTCAAGTGGAAATCTCCCCTTAAGCTGAGTATCATAAATGTTTAAAGACCATGGCACAGTGACGCTTTTGACCTATCTTTATCCATCACATTATGACCCCCCCAAAAAAAGTTGGACAGGAATGTTTATTTGTGGGTATGTATATAAGGTGTTTATTTGTGGGTATGTATATAAGGTGTTTATTTGTGGGTATATGTATATAAGGTGTTTATTTGTGGGTATATGTATATAAGGTGTTTATTTGTGGGTATGTATATAAGGTGTTTATTTGTGGGTATGTATATAAGGTGTTTATTTGTGGGTATGTATATAAGGTGTTTATTTGTGGGTATGTATATAAGGTGTTTATTTGTGGGTATGTATATAAGGTGTTTATTTGTGGGTATGTATATAAGGTGTTTATTTGTGGGTATGTATATAAGGTGTTTATTTGTGGGTATGTATATAAGGTGTTTATTTGTGGGTATGTATATAAGGTGTTTATTTGTGGGTATATGTATATAAGGTGTTTATTTGTGGGTATGTATATAAGGTGTTTATTTGTGGGTATGTATATAAGGTGTTTATTTGTGGGTATGTATATAAGGTGTTTATTTGTGGGTATATGTATATAAGGTGTTTATTTGTGGGTATATGTATATAAGGTGTTTATTTGTGGGTATGTATATAAGGTGTTTATTTGTGGGTATGTATATAAGGTGTTTTATTTGTGGGTATGTATATAAGGTGTTTATGTGGGTATGTATATAAGGTGTTTATTTGTGGGTATGTATATAAGGTGTTTATTTGTGGGTATATGTATATAAGGTGTTTATTTGTGGGTATGTATATAAGGTGTTTATTTGTGGGTATGTATATAAGGTGTTTATTTGTGGGTATGTATATAAGGTGTTT
Source organism: Paralithodes platypus (assembly GCA_032716605.1). NCBI lineage: Eukaryota > Metazoa > Arthropoda > Malacostraca > Decapoda > Lithodidae > Paralithodes > Paralithodes platypus. The sequence continues at coordinate 2,605,834 of CM064543.1, forward strand.
ATTTGTGGGTATATGTATATAAGGTGTTTATTTGTGGGTATGTGTATATAAGGTGTTTATGTGGGTATGTATATAAGGTGTTTATTTGTGGGTATGTATATAGGTGTTTATTTGTGGGTATGTATATAAGGTGTTTATTTGTGGGTATATGTATATAAGGTGTTTATTTGTGGGTATGTATATAAGGTGTTTATTTGTGGGTATATGTATATAAGGTGTTTATTTGTGGGTATATCTGTATATAAGGTGTTTATTTGTGGGTATGTGTATATAAGGTGTTTATTTGTGGGTATATGTATATAAGGTGTTTATTTGTGGGTATGTATATATAAGGTGTTTATTTGTGGGTATGTATATAAGGTGTTTATTTGTGGGTATATGTATATAAGGTGTTTATTTGTGGGTATATGTATATAAGGTGTTTATTTGTGGGTATGTGTATATAAGGTGTTTATTTGTGGGTATATGTATATAAGGTGTTTATTTGTGGGTATGTATATAAGGTGTTTATTTGTGGGTATGTATATAAGGTGTTTATTTGTGGGTATATGTATATATGGTGCGTGGAGTAAATAGTGTGTGAGCCATGTTTAGTGTGGTTGGAGGGGTCGGTGGGTGGGTGGGTGGGCCAGGCAAGTAAGTCTGTGTTGCGTGTGTTACCTCATTCACTATACTCTGTTCCAAATAAGTCGGCCAAAACTCTTGAACATTAACCTCGCTGATATATTTCTACCATTTGGCAAGGGTCAGCCAGGGAGTAGGTGTGGAAATGTGCAGCCCGTTTGCTCTAGCCCTTTCTGAGTTACTGAGGGTAGAGGTCATAATTTATCGCCTACTTACAGCGAATAGTCTATAGCTTAGTTGGAGGGGTGGAGGGGGGGGGGGGGCCTAGTTTGAGTATGTATGTCTGTATATACCCAGGCACATACCCCATAGCTGCTGGGCGTGGCTGACTCGATACAGATCCCGAATAGAAACAAAATTTAAGGTTTAAGTTCTTAGGGTCCGCGACCACTTTCGCGTTCCCTCGCCCCTTACTGTCTCGTCTAGTAGGTGAATTTTACAAGGGGAGGAGGATTCCTCTGAATCCAGAAGGAACAAGTAGGACAGTAAAAGAGACAGACAGAAACGGCTAAGGTAGGGTAAAGAATGCCAAACCTCACTCTGGATAGGACCAGCCCTCCTATTTATATTAGTAGCAGAAGCAGTAGTAGTAGTAGTAGTAGTTTAGGAAGTATCTTGGGTAGGACTTAATTATTGGGCTTCCTACAGATTATGATTATTATATTTGTGTTCGTGTATCTGTGTGTGTATGTATAAGGTGTATGTGTTTGCGTGTATATACAGTATATAAGGTGCAGAGGGTAAATAGTGGGTATCCCATGTTTAGTAGGGTTAGATGGACGGGTGGGCCAGACCTAACCCCAGTGTCAGGTCTTAGGTGCGTGTGGTGCCTCATTCTCCTGGTTGGCTAGCTTCACTAATGAATACAGCTTCTCTTGATAATTAGTGTTATTGCAACTAATATTTTGACGGACAAAGTTTTATCACGTCTTTATTATATATTGAATTGAAGTATGATAATGGGTTCTTACTATATAATACACTAGGTGATCAGGACTTTAATAAAGTATTATCCAGTTTGTATTTAGTATGGCATATATATTGTATGGCTAAGATGTAGATGGAAACAATGGGGGAGCGTGTGGTTGTAGTGCTGCACACAGAGAATGCCCAGCATATATATATATATATATATATATATATATATATATATATATATATATATATATATCAGGTTGCACGCCTTGCATTGTTCACCCTTGTGTAAATAGACGTTGAACAAAGCAATGTAGTATGGTTTAATATTATGGCTGCCAGCATCAATATAGTATGGTTTATTAATATGGCTGCCAGTATCAATATAGTATGGTTTAATAATATGGCTGCCAGCATCAATATAGTATGGTTTAATAATACGGCTGCCAGCATCAATATAGTATGGTTTAATAATACGGCTGCCAGCATCAATATAGTATGGTTTAATAATATGGCTGCCAGTATCAATATAGTATGGTTTAATAATATGGCTGCCAGCATCAATATAGTATGGTTTAATAATACGGCTGCCAGCATCAATATAGTATGGTTTAATAATACGGCTGCCAGCATCAATATAGTATGGTTTAATAATATGGCTGCCAGCATCAATATAGTATGGTTTAATAATATGGCTGCCAGTATCAATATAGTATGGTTTAATAATATGGCTGCCAGTATCATTATGGCTGCCAGCATCAATATAGTATGGTTTAATAATACGGCTGCCAGTATCAATATAGTATGGTTTAATAATACGGTTGCCAGCACCAATATAGTATGGTTTAATAATATGGCTGCCAGCATCAATATAGTATGGTTTAATAATATGGCTGCCAGTATCAATATAGTATGGTTTAATAATATGGCTGCCAGCATCAATATAGTATGGTTTAATAATATGGCTGCCAGCATCAATATAGTATGGTTTAATAATACGGCTGCCAGTATCAATATAGTATGGTTTAATAATATGGCTGCCAGCATCAATATAGTATGGTTTAATAATATGGTTGCCAGCATCAATATAGTATGGTTTAATAATATGGCTGCCAGTATCAATATAGTATGGTTTAATAATATGGCTGCCAGCATCAATATAGTATGGTTTAATATTATGGCTGCCAGTATCAATATAGTATGGTTTAATATTATGGCTGCCAGTATCAATATAGTATGGTTTAATAATACGGCTGCCAGTATCAATATAGTATGGTTTAATAATATGGCTGCCAGCATCAATATAGTATGGTTTAATAATATGGTTGCCAGCATCAATATAGTATGGTTTAATAATATGGCTGCCAGTATCAATATAGTATGGTTTAATAATATGGCTGCCAGCATCAATATAGTATGGTTTAATATTATGGCTGCCAGTATCAATATAGTATGGTTTAATATTATGGCTGCCAGTATCAATATAGTATGGTTTAATAATATGGCTGCCAGTATCAAAGACTTCGTGAAATGTTGTTTGGTGCACAATAAACATTAGCAAATTATGTGTATGCCATTATGTTCCGTGAGAAGACAGCATATAAACAACACAAATTATGTGTATGCCATTATGTTCCGTGAGAAGACAGCATATAAACAACACAAATTATGTGTATGCCATTATGTTCCGTGAGAAGACAGCATATAAACAACACAAATTATGTGTATGCCATTATGTTCAGTGAGAAGACAGCATATAAACAACACAAATTATGTGTATGCCATTATGTTCCGTGAGAAGACAGCATATAAACAACACAAATTATGTGTATGCCATTATGTTCAGTGAGAAGACAGCATATAAACAAACACACACAATTATGTGTATGCCATTATGTTCCGTGAGAAGACAGCATATAAACAACACAAATTATGTGTATGCCATTATGTTCAGTGAGAAGACAGCATATAAACAACACAAATTATGTGTATGCCATTATGTTCCGTGAGAAGACAGCATATAAACAACAAATTATGTGTATGCCATTATGTTCCGTGAGAAGACAGCATATAACACAACAAATTATGTGTATGCCATTATGTTCAGTGAGAAGACAGCATATAAACAACACAAATTATGTGTATGCCATTATGTTCCGTGAGAAGACAGCATATAAACAACACAAATTATGTGTATGGCCATTATGTTCCGTGAGAAGACAGCATATAAACAACACAAATTATGTGTATGCCATTATGTTCAGTGAGAAGACAGCATATAAACAACACAAATTATGTTATGCCATTATGTTCAGTGAGAAGACAGCATATAAACAACACAAATTATGTGTATGCCATTATGTTCCGTGAGAAGACAGCATATAAACAACACAAATTATGTGTATGCCATTATGTTCAGTGAGGAAGACAGCATATAAACAACACAAATTATGTGTATGCCATTATGTTCCGTGAGAAGACAGCATATAAACAACACAAATTATGTGTATGCCATTATGTTCCGTGAGAAGACAGCATATAAACAACACAAATTATGTGTATGCCATTATGTTCAGTGAGAAGACAGCATATAAACAACACAAATTATGTGTATGCCATTATGTTCCGTGAGAAGACAGCATATAAACAACAAATTATGTGTATGCCATTATGTTCAGTGAGAAGACAAGCATATAAACAACACAAATTATGTGTATGCCATTATGTTCCGTGAGAAGACAGCATATAAACAACACAAATTATGTGTATGCCATTATGTTCAGTGAGAAGACAGCATATAAACAACACAAATTATGTGTATGCCATTATGTTCCGTGAGAAGACAGCATATAAACAACACAAATTATGTGTATGCCATTATGTTCAGTGAGAAGACAGCATTAAACAACACAAATTATGTGTATGCCATTATGTTCCGTGAGAAGACAGCATATAAACAACACAAATTATGTGTATGCCATTATGTTCCGTGAGAAGACAGCATATAAACAACACAAATTATGTGTATGCCATTATGTTCCGTGAGAAGACAGCATATAAACAACACAAATTATGTGTATGCCATTATGTTCCGTGAGAAGACAGCATATAAACAACACAAATTATGTGTATGCCATTATGTTCCGTGAGAAGACAGCATATAAAACAACACAAATTATGTGTATGCCATTATGTTCAGTGAGAAGACAGCATATAAACAACACAAATTATGTGTATGCCATTATGTTTCCGTGAGAAGACAGCATATAAACAACACAAATTATGTGTATGCCATTATGTTCCGTGAGAAGACAGCATATATAAACACACACAAATTATGTGTATGCCATTATGTTCCGTGAGAAGACAGCATATAAACAACACAAATTATGTGTATGCCATTATGTTCCGTGAGAAGACAGCATATAAACAACACAAATTATGTGTATGCCATTATGTTCCGTGAGAAGACAGCATATAAACAACACAAATTATGTGTATGCCATTATGTTCCGTGAGAAGACAGCATATAAACAACACAAATTATGTGTATGCCATTATGTTCAGTGAGAAGACAGCATATAAACAACACAAATTATGTGTATGCCATTATGGTTCCGTGAGAAGACAGCATATAAACAACACAAATTATGTGTATGCCATTATGTTCAGTGAGAAGACAGCATATAAACAACACAAATTATGTGTATGCCATTATGTTCCGTGAGAAGACAGCATATAAACAACACAAATTATGTGTATGCCATTATGTTCCGTGAGAAGACAGCATATAAACAACACAAATTATGTGTATGCCATTATGTTCCGTGAGAAGACAGCATATAAACAACACAAATTATGTGTATGCCATTATGTTCAGTGAGAAGACAGCATATAAACAACACAAATTATGTGTATGCCATTATGTTCCGTGAGAAGACAGCATATAAACAACACAAATTATGTGTATGCCATTATGTTCCGTGAGAAGACAGCATATAAACAACACACAAATTATGTGTATGCCATTATGTTCAGTGAGAAGACAGCATATAAACAACACAAATTATGTGTTATGCCATTATGTTCCGTGAGAAGACAGCATATAAACAACACAAATTATGTGTATGCCATTATGTTTCCGTGAGAAGACAGCATATAAACAACACAAATTATGTGTATGCCATTATGTTCAGTGAGAAGACAGCATATAAACAACACAAATTATGTGTATGCCATTATGTTCCGTGAGAAGACAGCATATAAACAACACAAATTATGTGTATGCCATTATGTTCCGTGAGAAGACAGCATATAAACAACACAAATTATGTGTATGCCATTATGTTCAGTGAGAAGACAGCATATAAACAACACAAATTATGTGTATGCCATTATGTTCCGTGAGAAGACAGCATATAAACAACACAAATTATGTGTATGCCATTATGTTCCAGTGAGAAGACAGCATATAAACAACACAAATTATGTGTAATGCCATTATGTTTCCGTGAGAAGACAGCATATAAACAACACACAAATTATGTGTATGCCATTATGTTCCGTGAGAAGACAGCATATAAACAACACAAATTATGTGTATGCCATTATGTTCAGTGAGAAGACAGCATATAAACACACAAATTATGTGTATGCCATTATGTTCCGTGAGAAGACAGCATATAAACAACACAAATTATGTGTATGCCATTATGTTCAGTGAGAAGACAGCATATAAACAACACAAATTATGTGTATGCCATTATGTTCCGTGAGAAGACAGCATATAAACAACACAAATTATGTGTATGCCATTATGTTCCGTGAGAAGACAGCATATAAAACAACACAAATTATGTGTATGCCATTATGTTCCGTGAGAAGACAGCATATAAACAACACAAATTATGGTATGCCATTATGTTCAGTGAGAAGACAGCATATAAACAACACAAATTATGTGTATGCCATTATGTTCAGTGAGAAGACAGCATATAAACAACACAAAATTATGTGTATGCCATTATGTTCAGTGAGAAGACAGCATATAAACAACACAAATTATGTGTATGCCATTATGTTCCGTGAGAAGACAGCATATAAACAACACAAATTATGTGTATGCCATTATGTTCCGTGAGAAGACAGCATATAAACAACACAAATTATGTGTATGCCATTATGTTCAGTGAGAAGACAGCATATAAAACAACACAAATTATGTGTATGCCATTATGTTCAGTGAGAAGACAGCATATAAACAACACAAATTATGTGTATGCCATTATGTTCCGTGAGAAGACAGCATATAAACAACACAAATTATGTGTATGCCATTATGTTCAGTGAGAAGACAGCATATAACAACACAAATTATGTGTATGCCATTATGTTCAGTGAGAAGACAGCATATAAACAACACAAATTATGTGTATGCCATAAGTTCAGTGAGATGACAGCATATAAACAACACAAATTATGTGTATGCCATTATGTTCAGTGCGAAGACCGCATATAAACAACACAATTTATGTGTATGCCATTATGTTCCGTGAGAAGACAGCATATAAACAACACAAATTATGTGTATGCCATTATGTTCCGTGAGAAGACAGCATATAAACAACACAAATTATGTGTATGCCATTATGTTCAGTGAGGAAGACAGCATATAAACAACACAAATTATGTGTATGCCATTATGTTCAGTGAGAAGACAGCATATAAACAACACAAATTATGTGTATGCCATTATGTTCAGTGAGAAGACAGCATATAAACAACACAAATTATGTGTATGCCATTATGTTCAGTGAGAAGACAGCATATAAACAACACAAATTATGTGTATGCCATTATGTCAGTGAGAAGACAGCATATAAACAACACAAATTATGTGTATGCCATTATGTTCCGTGAGAAGACAGCATATAAACAACACAAATTATGTATGCCATTATGTTCCGTGAGAAGACAGCATATAAACAACACAAATTATGTGTATGCCATTATGTTTCAGTGAGAAGACAGCATATAAACAACACAAATTATGTGTATGCCATTATGGTTCAGTGAGAAGACAGCATATAAACAACACAATTATGTGTATGCCATTATGTTCCGTGAGAAGACAGCATATAAACAACACAAATTAGTGTATGCCATTATGTTCCGTGAGAAGACAGCATATAAACAACACAAATTATGTGTATGCCATTATGTTCCGTGAGAAGACAGCATATAAACAACACAAATTATGTGTATGCCATTATGTCAGTGAGAAGACAGCATATAAACAACACAAATTATGTGTATGCCATTATGTTCAGTGAGAAGACAGCATATAAACAACACAAATTATGTGTATGCCATTATGTTCAGTGAGAAGACAGCATATAAACAACACAAATTATGTGTATGCCATTATGTTCCGTGAGAAGACAGCATATAAACAACAAATTATGTGTATGCCATTATGTTCCGTGAGAGACAGCATATAAACAACACAAATTATGTGTATGCCATTATGGTTCCGTGAGAAGACAGCATATAAACAACACAAATTATGTGTATGCCATTATGTTCAGTGAGAAGACAGCATATAAACAACACAAATTATGTGTATGCCATTATGTTCAGTGAGAAGACAGCATATAAACAACACAAATTATGTGTATGCCATTATGTTCAGTGAGAAGACAGCATATAAACAACACAAATTATGTGTATGCCATTATGTTCAGTGAGAAGACAGCATATTAACAACACAAATTATGTGTATGCCATTATGTTCCGTGAGAAGACAGCATATAAACAACACAAATTATGTGTATGCCATTATGTTCCGTGAGAAGACAGCATATAAACAACACAAATTATGTGTATGCCATTATGTTCAGTGAGAAGACAGCATATAAACAACACAAATTATGTGTATGCCATTATGTTCAGTGAGAAGACAGCATATAAACAACACAAATTATGTGTATGCCATTATGTTCAGTGAGAAGACAGCATATAAACAACACAAATTATGTGTATGCCATTATGTTCCGTGAGAAGACAGCTATAAACAACACAAATTATGTGTATGCCATTATGTTCAGTGAGAAGACAGCATATAAACAACACAAATTATGTGTATGCCATTATGTTCCGTGAGAAGACAGCATATAAACAACACAAATTATGTGTATGCCATTATGTTCAGTGAGAAGACAGCATATAAACAACACAAATTATGTGTATGCCATTATGTTCCGTGAGAAGACAGCATATAAACAACACAAATTATGTGTATGCCATTATGTTCAGTGAGAGAGACAGCATATAAACAACACAAATTATGTGTATGCCATTATGTTCCGTGAGAAGACAGCATATAAAACAACACAAATTATGTGTATGCCATTATGTTCAGTGAGAAGACAGCATATAAACAACACAAATTATGTGTATGCCATTATGTTCCGTGAGAAGACAGCATATAAACAACACAAATTATGTGTATGCCATTATGTTCAGTGAGAAGACAGCATATAAACAACACAAATTATGTGTATGCCATTATGTTCCGTGAGAAGACAGCATATAAACAACACAAATTATGTGTATGCCATTATGTTCAGTGAGAAGACAGCATATAAACAACACAAATTATGTGTATGCCATTATGTTCAGTGAGAAGACAGCATATAAACAACACAAATTATGTATGCCATTATGTTCAGTGAGAAGACAGCATATAAACAACACAAATTATGTGTATGCCATTATGTTCAGTGAGAAGACAGCATATAACAACACAATTATGTGTATGCCATTATGTTCCGTGAGAAGACAGCATATAAACAACACAAATTATGTGTATGCCATTATGTTCCGTGAGAAGACAGCATATAAACAACACAAATTATGTGTATGCCATTATGTTTCCGTGAGAAGACAGCATATAAACAACACAAATTATGTGTATGCCATTATGTTCAGTGAGAAGACAGCATATAAACAACACAAATTATGTGTATGCCATTATGTTCCGTGAGAAGACAGCATATAAACAACACAAATTATGTGTATGCCATTATGTTCCGTGAGAAGACAGCATATAAACAACACAAATTATGTGTATGCCATTATGTTCAGTGAGAGAAGACAGCATATAAACAACACAAATTATGTGTATGCCATTATGTTCAGTGAGAAGACAGCATATAACCAACACAAATTATGTGTATGCCATTATGTTCAGTGAGAAGACAGCATATAAACAACACAAATTATGTGTATGCCATTATGTTCCGTGAGAAGACAGCATATAAACAACACAATTATGTGTATGCCATTATGTTCCTGAGAAGACAGCATATAAACAACACAATTATGTGTATGCCATTATGTTCCGTGAGAAGACAGCATATAAACAACACAAATTATGTGTATGCCATTAGTTCCGTGAGAAGACAGCATATAAACAACACAAATTATGTGTATGCCATTATGTTCAGTGAGAAGACAGCATATAAACAACACAAATTATGTGTATGCCATTATGTTCAGTGAGAAGACAGCATATAAACAACACAAATTATGTGTATGCCATTATGTTCCGTGAGAAGACAGCATATAAACAACACAAATTATGTGTATGCCATTATGTTCCGTGAGAAGACAGCATATAAACAACACAAATTATGCAGCGGCAACAAGGCAACTTCCTGTTATATTAAGGGGAGATTTCCACTTGAGGATTTTTTTTCTTGACCCCTTTCTCCCTCATGTTTAGCCCCATTGTTTTTGAGGTTTTAAGACGTTTGCCCCATTATTTTGGCGATTTTAAGAACTTTCAACCCATTTATGTAACTTTTAAGATCTTTCGTCCCATTTCGGTGTCGATTTTTTCCTGGCGAGCGATAGCGAGCCTGTAATTTAAGAGGAACCGGCCGGGACATTTTTCTACCGAAAAATGTACAAATTTATCTTGAAAGGGGGTCAAGGGGGTGTAATTTCAAGCTTGATGGAAGTCTAGGGAATCAACTAAAAACCTCCTCTTAATACCCGAGTTATATATTATTTGATTTCACCTTATAGGGATCCTAATTTAGAATCTTGACCAAAATTATATTCAGTATTGATGATGATGAATTGTAGGAAGCCTCTGAAGATTTATCAACCACGTTTCTTAAATTGTATGCACCTTTTGCTATGCTATATATTGCGTTTATAAATCACTTTAGTGGAATTAGACGTAAGCAATCTTGCAATGACCGGTAGATATATGTTTAATCTAATCCGTTATAGGCTAAGTTTCGATAACGGCACTATAGTTCTGCCTTTTGTCTCCCTCACTCACATAAACACACACACACACACACACGCACGCACGCACGCACGCACGCACATAAAAGCCGTCCGATCTCTGAGTGATATATAATCTGTGTTACAGAAGTGGCCTCCTTGGTAGCGTGTTGATACAGTGTAATGCAATATACTGCAGTGCAGTGTAACATAATGCTGGGAACCTCTCTTCATGGCGGTGTATTCAATGCTACAATTATTGTTATATATATATATATATATATATATATATATATATATATATATATATATTATATGTATATCTTGTACAGTCGCGCTAATAAGTCATGTCCCAGCTGTCATTACGTTTGGCTCTCTCTGTGCTATATTAATGTCCGTCAGATGTTGAATAGAGTGGGTAAGCGTAGGAACATGTATGAATATGTCACTCGATATGAAAAAATGAAGCTTAGATATTGCTGATACCAATTATTGATCAAAACATAATGGGTGCCGAAACATCACTTCTTAGCGCGACTGTACATAAGTTACACTACTAACATGTTCGTTTCGCTAGCTGACTGTATTGTAGTTTACTTTATATTTTTGCTTAAATAAACTTACTTATTGTTTATGTATATACTACCGGTATAATTAATGTAAAACAAGATATGTATGTGTATTTGGTTGGATTATTATTTTTTTTTTTTTTTTTTTTTTTTTTCTTGCTCTGTCTTGAGTCGGCTACCCCCAAAAATGGGGATTGGGCCTGAGCATATAGATAGATAGATAGATTCTGGTTACCATTAGACGAATTTCCTTGGCTTATAATCTACCTCTACGACTCAAAGGGGTAAATACTATCCCAATCAACCATTTTAATAACATGGGGGTATTCCTAAGGGGGAGGTAGTCGATTTTTATGGACCCCCTTCTCCCTCATGTTTAGCATATTAGTTTTGAGATTTTAAGACGTTCGTTCCATTAGTTTGGCGATTTTGAAACCTTTCGCCCCATTTCTTTGTCAATATTAAGACCTTTCGTGCCATTTAAGTGTCTTTTTTTTCCTGGCGAGCGATAGCGAGCCTGTAATTCTAGAAGTAACCGGCCTTTGGCCCGGACATTTTTCTACCGAAATATGTACAAATGTATCTTGAAAGGGGGTCTAAGGGGTATAATTTTAAGGTTGATGGAGTCCTAGCGAGGAAATTAAAAATAATATATAACTACACAGACCCCCAAAACGAGCATTACCCCCTTAATTAAGCTTTAGAACATTACCTTATGTTAGCAAGAGCAACAGATCTCCTTCAACCCTATCTCAACACACTACATGGCTGGTGCACTACAAACAGACTGAATCTAGCCCCAGCCAAATCCACCGCAACCCTGCTCACAAGCTGGACAGGTGAACACGAATACATCCCTCAACTCACCATAAACAACACACCCCTAACACATACACACACACCCAAAATCCTAGTAGTAACATATGATACTCATATGACATTCAAACAGCACACCACAAACATTAAAAAGAAACTGACACCCAGACTTAACGCCCTCAGGTCACTTGCTCACACAAAATTTGGACACAACAAAGAAACTACCACCACAGTATATAAACAATACATAAGATCAGTAATGGAATACGCAAGCCCAGCCTGGGCTTCTAACCTAGCTGAAACACATCATAAGACCTTACAGACTATCCAAAACAAAGCCCTGAAGATCATTACAGGCTGCACAGCTACTGCACCCACAGATCATCTACATCAAGAAACCAAAATCCTCAAAGTCAAAGACCATCTGGACATGAGAGGCACTCAATTCCTGGCAGCAGCCTCCACGAACCAAGACCACCCACTAAACTACATGGCAACACACCCACAGACACCAAGAAATATCAAAACAACACCCAGCACACGGTATCACACACAGTTATTGTCCTCTCTCCCTCCCTGCCCACCCCGAACCAACTTCCAGAAGCACATCCATACTCATATCTCTCGCCAATCCATCCACTCACTCACAGACAACACGCAGCTGCATGCACGACCTCCCGAAATCCATCCTTCCGAATCCTCCCTCCCTCGCGAGGACAGAGTCCACCTGGCCAGGCTGAGATGCGGACACCATCCAGATCTCCTGAGCTATCAGAAGAGACTGGATGACTCCGTTGTCGACGCCTGCCCGGGATGTAACACAGCACCCCATACCATTAAACACATCATAGAAGACTGCATTTCACACAACCACTTACGCCAACAACACAACCTACACTCAATGAGAGCTCTGTGGGAAAGCCCGATCGTGGCCATGGCCTTCCTCAGGGACTCGGGGCTGTTCGGCCAGGCAGCTTAGGGAACAACAACAACAACAACAACCTTATGTTAGCCAGCATATAAGGTAAACAATGCGTCATCGTACTGAAGGGGTTAACTAAGGGAAGGGGACTCGCTCTCACCTTCGCTATTAATATTAACGCAGGGCTGGGGAGAGCATACACCTTCCCATTGTATAAAATGACTGCCCAGCTATTTCTTTAACTCTATTTCTTTCACTCTATTTCTTTAACTCTATTTCTTTAACTCTATTTCTTTAACTCTATTTCTTTCACTCTATTTATTTAACTCTATTTCTTTAACTCTATTTCTTTAACTCTATGCATGTCTACGTTTGTCTTGCATTGCAGTTATTTATTGTTTCTCTTTTGTGATAATTTGTTTATTTGCGTTTATTTTTATCTTGTATGGGTGTTGAGATTTAATGTCATTCTTTTGTATCATTATCTATTATTATAACTAGCAATAATAGTCTGGCAACATCTCTTACTACCTTTATTATCGCTAGCTGTTTACTTATCTTTCTATCAGGACCTTATTGATAGCAGTCAACACTTTAATTGAATCTGTTGATATCTGATAATAGACTGTTCTCTCCAGTCTCGGCAGTTTTATCACCATTATTATCAGAGCCATCATGACCCTTTTTGAGTTACAGAGGTTGGGGTTCACGATTTCAAGCCTACCTCTTTGCAACCGGGTATACCAACAGTGGAGTAGGTAGGTGCCCTCTGCAACCTCTACTCTCCTCCTCTCACGGTAATTCGTTCACTCTCGCCAAGTCATTTCCTTACTTACAACGCCGTTCCTTCTCATTCAACTTTTTGCCATCCCATCAATTATTTTTGAAATGCTGGGTTTAAAGGAAATTTAACCCTCCCGAAAATCCCCAGGCCTGCCCAGTGGTGGTGCCTGGCGCGGGTTCGAACCCTGGTTAGGGACCTCAGTAGGTTTTACCAGACTGGTGTGGTTTCGAACCCTGGTCAGGGACCTCAGTAGGTATTTACCATCTAACCGACTGTACTATCACGGACGTACAATAGGATAGCAACCTTAGTTCTCCTTGAAAGAACCAGGTGATAGTCCTCGTGGTGATTCACGTGGTGGGTTTATTAGACTTCGCCACCAACGACTATTTTACGCTATCCCAGACGTCAACTCGGGTAGTTTTGTGGTTGCGGAATTTTTGCGGATGCAGGGTATTACAATGTTCCTTCCCTTCAAATCCTTGCCTGCATCCCCTTCAACTCTTTCCTTCAACCTCTTTCCTCCCTTCTTCTCCTTTTCTTCCCCAATATTCAGTTCCTTTTCTTCCGTCAACTCCTTTTCGTCGTCCCTTTCTCCCCTAAGCCAGTGTCACACTAGGTTTATTTTCGGCAATTTTCGTTGAGCAAGTTTTATCTGGTAATTTTGAGAGGCTCTTTCACACTGGTATCGGAAACTAGACTGAAGGTTGATTATACTTGGTGGCTGATTTCTGATAAAACTTGAATTTTGACGATGGCAGACTCCGATTTCCCGTAAAAAATGAGGGAAAGAGATCGTGTGACACCGCCTTTACTCTCCCTCATCCACTTACCCTCCTCACACTCTATTCTTATCTCCTTCCCCACCTTTCTCCATCCCTTCCGCTCTGTTACCCATCCTTCTTTATCCATGCCTTCATTCCCTCACATCCTATTGTAAAATGTACAGCCATGAGCCATAATACCGGCACACCCATTGGAATAATTAAATCTTAAAACCCAAAGCCCCTGGGATATAACAGAACATTGGATTGTCTCGCTTGGGTTCGATACAGCTTTAATTTTCTAGTCTTGAGTCTGCAGTTTACAGTGAGATACCGTGCGGAGTCCTGTTGCATAGTTGAGGGTTGTGCGTATTAGCGTAACCAGTTATTGTTACCGGAGGCGGGCGTTACGAGGAACGGGAGAAGACATAGATTCCAGGGTGTGAGGAATTGCGTAGGAGAAGAGTTTGGGTGGATTTACGTTCGTTGGCTTTGTGTGTGTGTGTGGTTAGAGAGAGAGAGTGTGTGTGTGTGAGAAAGAGAGAGAGAGAGAAATTCGTTGTCTTTGTATGTTTGTGTGGTTAGAGAGAGTGAGAGAGTCCACTTGCAGAATGTAGAGTTTTGCGTATTGCCTAACGATGAACTAGATAAGGCAATATTATTGTACAATGCTAACGTTTGATGAATGGTTGTGGTTTTGTTCATGAGAGAGAAAGAGAGAGTAGAGTAGAGTAGAGTAGAGTAGAGTAGAGTAGAGTAGAGTAGAGTAGAGTAGAGTAGAGTAGAGTAGAGTAGAGTAGAGTAGAGTAGAGTAGACAGAGAGAGAGTCCAGTTACCGAGTTGTGCGTATTGGCGTAACCAGTTATTGTACCGGGGGCTAACGAGGGACTGAGGAAGACCAATACATGCCAACGTTTGCAGCTTCTCCGGGTGGTAGCTGGATGATTGGCGTTAAGGAACAGTTGGGTTTTATTACCTTCACCTCACCTCACCTGTTTAGTTTTGTTCAGTTATTTTGTTATATATATACAGTATATATATATATATATATATATATATATATATATATTTTTTTTTTTATTTTTTTTTTAGAGTGAGATTAATGGAACGTAGAGTGACTGGAAATAGGATGAAGAGGAATGGGATAGAGGAAGAAAGGCGGAATATCAGGAAAAGGCGGGAAGGAAAGAATTGGCAGGTAGGATATGGAGATATTGGTAGTACGAAGAGGAACGGCATTGCTAGGCTGAATTATGCCGAGGTCGTGAAGGTGTGGTATGTATGTATGTATGTATGTATGTATATATATATATATGTACTCAGGCCTCTTTCCCATTTTTTTTTCTGGGGGTGGCCGACTCGAGACAGAGCCCGAAGGTGTGGTACTCGATAATAATAATAGTGCCCTGGACCGATCAATAGCACAGAGGATGGCCAATGTATGCAACACTTCGATTCCCTATGCAAAGGTAAACCGCATAAAAGTACGGTACACACTCATTGGCTATAATACAATCTAACTCACACCAAGGCAAAGGGCAAGATGTGCTATACCTTTGTTATGTATTAGCAAGAGGTCTAAGTCAATCCATTATATATTTTATGCAGTTGCTAAGGGGGTAGTGGATATGTGTTGGTCTTTATTGATTTATTGATTTGTGTTTAGTTTCCTCGCTAGACCTCCATGAAGCTTTAAAAAACACTCACTAGACCCCCTTTTAAGATAAAGTTGTAAATTTTTCGGTAGAAAAATGTCACGGCCGAGGGCCGGTTCCTCCGATATTTACAGGCTCGCTTTCGCTCGCCAGGAAAACAAATCGGCATTAAATGGCTCAAAAGTCTTAAATGGAGTGAACGTCTTTAAATTTCAAAACTATTGGGGAGAAGGGGGTCCAGAAAAAGCAACTACCTTTCCCTTAAGGATGCGGCAGTACACTGTAATAAAGTCCAAGAGGAGTAGCAAATAGCAATATGTAGGGGAGGAGGGAGAGAGGGAGGAGTTTAGCGGGCCAGCCAGCTAGTCCACCACCCTACCACCGCCGACATCGAGTGCCAGAATTTATCCGTGTAAAAATTGTCCCGTGTACCCATTGAATTCCCCGTGTCGCCTGGTTGGAGAGGCGACACGGCAGGAAATGAAGGATGTAGGGAGGTGTGAGGGGAAGATGAGGTAGGCAGGCACAGGCAGGGAGGTGGGGGGAGGGTGACGATTATAGCGGTGTGAGGTAGTAGTGGTGGAGGAGGGAGTACATGGTGGGGTGTGTGTGTGTGAGGGTGAGTCAGGGGGGTACCTGCTAGGGTTGTCAAGGTCGCGGTTTTCACGCACAGTTGGGCTAGGTTTGAGGAGCAGTTGCGGGAAATTTCGAAAGGTTATGACTTTTAGGTTGTATTTTAGATACTAGAATCACTACATAATACCAATAATTATGCCCCCTTCACGCTTAAGTTGTACATTTATTCGATAGAATAAATAATCCAGCCCAAAGGCCGATTGTTTCTAAATGACAGGCTCGCTATCGCTTGCAAGGAAAAAAAAACACATTATTGAGGTATTTCTGCCGGGGAATAATGCCAATTCCGAGACATTTTCTATAATAAATCCACACATGTTGTCTGTGATTCTTGAGCCACAGATAGTTTAAAATCACCGAATATAAAACATTAAAGTTTAGTAAAAAAAAAACATTAATTCAGCTATACAACCTAACCTAATCTAGTTTAGGTTAAGTTATTTAGTGTTTAATGTAATGGTTTGTGATGAAAAATATAATTATATAGAAAGAGTCGCCAATCTGGGTGTTTCGATCTTTAATTCATAAACACTAGAACCAATCGTGGATAGTTTTATCCCTGATAGTTTAATAATCTACATACGGTAACTTGATTTTTTTTATTTTTTTTTTTATTTTTTTTTTTTTTTAATAGAAAATGTCTCGGGAAGTGGCATCAATCTACTGCAGAAATACCTGACTGGGAGAAAACGTCTTGAAATTATTTTAGATTGGGCTATATTTCTGGTTATTGGGCGGGTTTCGCAGTGGTGGAGGTGGCAACACTGTCAGTAGTGATGATGATGGTGGGTTGGTAGTAGCGGCTGAGGTCCCGAGGCGGCCTCACGGTGTTCAGGCGGTGGTGGCGGTGGTAACAGCATTGGCTTCACAACACTCATATCTATGGACCAAATATACCTCATCCAAACCCTCTTGATCTTGTGGAATATACTTTGTGTTGCTATTCTGTGCACCCCATCGCTGCTTGTATACATAATGCATTGCTGATAATAAAGCGTTACCTCAGAAAATCGTAAGAGAATTGTTATATGTGTTGGATGCATTGTTCACGAGCAAGGGTTTGGACTGCCGGCATATAGAGAAAAGCAAACCTCGGAATCTTTGCCAGGTGTTTATAGGTAGTGAATTAAGCGTGTGACACTTGAAGGAGACTCTGCAAGTTGCAAGCCAGAAAATGTTTGCAAAGGTGTCGCGCGCGAGATTCAGTTCCGTGTTTTACATCAAAGGAACTCCGACAACCCACGACAGCACGTCTGCAACTCCGCCTTAACGACCTCATGAAAGAAAAAGAAAAATGGAGAGAAAATCTGAAATGGCACATAATAAGAAGTTGGAAAATCGTGCTGTCAAAAATGATGTCCAGTTGGAGTTCTTATTTACGACTTGCGGTTACTGCCCTGCTGTCTGGCGAAATTTACCGGCGTCGAATTGGATTTTTCACACCAACTGCAGGTTCATTGTGATTGTGAATGATATGTGAAGTCTGAGGGTGGGAAAACGGTGGGAGGAGAATAATGTGTTGGTGGGGGGAAAATGTGGAGGGTCTTCTTTCAGAGTCGTGGTATAGAAATGATTATGCAGTTTTTTTATGGCTTTGCGGAACTAGGTAGAGATGATTGAAGAGAAGGGTTGCGGGATGGGCATGGAATCTTTGAGAGAGGTGAGGGTGGGGTGGGGATTCATTTAATGGGGAGAACATTTGTATATGGATTTTTTTGTGAATGGTAGAAGAAAGGGAAGAGACAGTGGACATACAGTTGTGATCAAAGAAAGAGGGTGGGTGAGATACCGTATGTAATGAGAGTTGGTAGGAGTCGGAGGAGTGGCAGAAAAAACTGAAAATTAAGGTCGTAATATTAAAGGCAAACATAACATTGGAGTTAGGGAAGTAGGGGGAAAATATGGAAGTTATGGTAGTAGAAGAGGATAGGAACATTGAGAAGTTATGAAGTAGAAGGAAGGTCAATAAGAATAATATAAATTAGGAAATAGAAGTAAGAAGTAAGAACAAGTTAGGGAAGTAGAAGGAAGGACAATAAGAATAATGAATTAGGAAATGGAAGTAAGGAGAATGAGAGAATGAAGAACGGTAAGGAGGAGGAGACTTAAGAACAATAGTGACCCTTTAGACTCTTAGAGGGTACCTAAAGAACAATAAGTTTAGAAATGAAGGGAGGTTGAGAGGCGTAAAAGGAAATCCATAAAGTACTTGGAGTAAGATAATGCGATGAAGAAAATGAAGGGGAAATAGAAAAAAACATGATAAATGATGGAAATGAACAATATGTTGAGGAAGACTAACTAGTACAATCATTGTCTGCACAAGTAGATGGTGCACTGCTATATGAATAATTGAAGATTGAACGGTGATTGGTGGGATATATAAACTCGGAGCATAGCCAACAATATATATATATACTGTATATACAGTATATATATACCGTATATAATAAACAATAACAAATAAATGAATACATATTACATCAATATGCAGGAATAATGCAACACAACTTAACACCACTTATCTTTGTGGCGATTGTACAGTTCTCTCAAAAAATAGTGGATCTCGTTGTGTTTTTGTTTATGTAAATACAATCATCAGAATTTAGTCATGGGTGTAATTTACTTTATATTGAATGATAGTTTTTTGTTTATGCGTATACTTTTTCATTCATTATTCAGCTTACATACATACATTTACAAAATAAAAAATGGAGGATACCCACGAAGTTTATGAGATATAATACAAATACAAATTATATTAATAAAAGGGGAAGGAGAAGAGGTGCCATCAGGATTATGGTAATGAGAAAGGCACTGGGTCTCTGAATTGGTGCTCTGTTCTGCTGTCACTCACATCACCGCCCTCACGCCCACAACACACACACACACACACACACACACACACACACACACACACACACACACACACACACACACACACACAGGCACACGCACATATATACACACACATACATACAGGCCACCCACTCTACACATAAACACACACTCACAGACTAGCCACTCTACATACACACACATACACAGAGGCTACTCATTCTTCACAGACACACACACACTACTCAGCTGTAATTTATCCACATACCGTACAACACTCAACCCCACTATTACTACCCCCCCCCCCCCCACACACACACACACGCATACCAAATATAGTCACACTGACCTCATAAATTACTTTTTTATTTATTTATATTGTTCAAGCCGTATAGTATATTATTCTGACATCAATTATTGTGTTCCTATATCCCTGATAGCTCAGTTTATCTTTTTGTAATAAACCAAATAACTTGGATTCTGTCGATGCATTTATTAAAACTATTTTTTTTTCTTAATAAATCAAATAAGTTGGATTTTGTCGATGCATTTATTAAAACTTGTAATGTTTGTGTTGTTTTTTTGTTTTGTTTTTTGTGCATATCATCGCCTTGTCAGTTATCAGACCAATCTGCTCACAATTATGGTGTCAAATGATGAGGACACTTTGGTTAAAAGGCTGGAATGAATTTGAGAACAGAAATCGGACATATTGATGAAATTCTATTATTTCCAAATACACCATAAACTTTTAAATAATGTATAACTACTAAACATATAATAAACTTGTAGATATTGTATAATTACTAAACAAGGAATTTTGTGATATTAATGTTGTGGTTTAATTAGTCTCTCGTCTGCCAGCCTGGCCACAAATCCTTGGTCTCAAAGTCGTATGGTATCGGTACTCAAAGTCGTATGGTATCGGTACTCAAAGAAATCTCGATCTACATGCGTAGGTTTACTCATGGTGGACAGACAGTACCACATACCTTATACAATGGGTCTCTTCTTAACTTATTATTATATTTAAGGGTGTCCAGCTAAGGTCGAGTCCATTCTTTTTAGTCTTGATTAGTGTATATGTATAGCTAAAATTATTTTTTATAGTTCGAATGATGTCTTTGGAAGTGGTACAATGGCCAACACAATCCTATTTCAGCCTATTCAGGTTAATTTGTCTGCATATTAATTCAAGTCTTCAAACAAAATTGCTCCGGTTTGACACCCTCTATTTATGCCCACTAAATACCCGATAAGACTCACTATCCACAACACCCCATAGACCCAATCCCTATCCACAACACCCCATAGACCCAATCCCTATCCACAACACCCCATAGACCCAATCCCTATCCACAACACCCCATAGACCCAATCCCTATCCACAACACCCCATAGACCCAATCCCTATCCACAACACCCCACAGACCCAATCCCTATCCACAACACCCCATAGACCCAATCCCTATCCACAACACCCCATAGACCCAATCCCTATCCACAACACCCCATAGACCCAATCCCTATCCACAACACCCCATAGACCCAATCCCTATCCACAACACCCCATAGACCCAATCCCTATCCACAACACCCCACAGACCCAATCCCTATCCACAACACCCCATAGACCCAATCCCTATCCACAACACCCCATAGACCCAATCCCTATCCACAACACCCCATAGACCCAATCCCTATCCACAACACCCCTTAGACCCAATCCCTATCCACAACACCCCATAGACCCAATCCCTATCCACAACACCCCATAGACCCAATCCCTATCCACAACACCCCATAGACCCAATCCCTATCCACAACACCCCATAGACCCAATCCCTATCCACAACACCCCATAGACCCAATCCCTATCCACAACACCCCATAGACCCAATCCCTATCCACAACACCCCATAGACCCAATCCCTATCCACAATACCCCATAGACCCAATCCCTATCCACAACACCCCATAGACCCAATCCCTATCCACAACACCCCAGAGACCCAATCCCTATCCACAACACCCCATAGACCCAATCCCTATTCTTCTCACACATTATACCGGATTCCAGCTTCCGTAACCTTATTTATAGATGCTTGAATCACTCGCTGCTGCTCGTCGATATCGATTCCGGGTTATATCAAATGTCACTTACTGTAAGCTACTCTGCACACTCTCATTCACTCCCCTTCACCCGCTCGGCTCAGACAGCTGATTATTTAAGGGATTATTGTGATTATTATTATTTGTTTGTATTATTATTATTATTTGTATAATTATAATTATTATGTAGTGTTTTTATTGTTTTTGCAATATTCGAGTAAATATTGTTTTTAACCCCCCCCCCCCTAGATCTCCTTCAGGCTAAATACTGCCCATCAGACTCCATTTCAAGCTAAATTTGAAAAACAAATTCGGTAGAAAAATGTCTCGGCCAGTGACCGATTCCTCGTAAATTACAGACTCGCTATCACTCACGGAAATCTCAAGGTTCATAGATACAAAAAGTTGTATCTATGGACCTTGGGAAAATAAGACATCTGAATAGGACGAAGCATCATATGTCCGCCAAACTAATGTGGCAAACCATCTTATAATTGACAAACTAATGGGGCGTAACAGGGGGGCTCCAATAAACTTGTCATTTGTTAAATATCGATTCCAGTTGTCAAACGCCACTAAGGCTTCTCTGCACATCCCTGGTCACCCTTCCACTCTGATCATATATTACCGGCCATGGAATTCATTTTTATCACAACAAAGCCCCCTGTGTTGATAAACGAAAATATTTAGAATAAATGAGTTATATCAAAATTATCTTTAAGAATATCAACAGTTCCCTAGCCTTCGTATTATGTGGTACGGTACAAACATAACCCTTTCCATTGGTGTAGCCCAATACCCCCCCCCCCCCCCCCCCCCCCCCTTCCCACACTATAAATGTATGATAAATAATCCCTTTTGCTACCAACTTACCCCCCACCTACGCCCATTTCCCCCCCCCCCCCCCCCCCCCCCTCCCACTACTCACGTCCACCTCCACACCCACACGTCCACACCACTACTGGGATACAACACGCCTCATCAACACCCTTTCTTTACTCTCACAGCCACCTCGTAAACGCCACCTGGATTATTAATGGCATCGTAAAATATGGTAAAGTTTCAAATATTTTTATTGCATCCAGGCGTAATCTTACACGTAGTTCATCCAGTCTTTATTTGTTTTTAATTTATATATATATATATATATATATATATATATATATATATATATATATATATATATATATATATATATATATATATATATATATATATATATATATATATATATATATATTTACATAAATATTATTTTAATATGCACACAACAGTCCGAGCCTTCTAATAAGATACTCGGACATACTTTTTAAACCCTTATTTTGTGCATGCAATATATTTTAGATGCAATTTAATTTTAGCACTAACATTTTTTAAACTTTGTGCAGTGAACCTACCCTTTTCTACACACCTTTAGTGTGGAAGCATATATCGCATATATATACCGGTATATATATATATATATATATATATATATATATATATATATATATATATATATATATATATATATATATTAAGTATCCCGCATTCTATATGTTAGGTCCTTGTTCGTATTGTATGACATTTAATTCACGATTCTATGTTTTATCTTCACTCTCGTTATCCCCCTCTTGTATTTTGTTTCTTTTATCTTCTCTATATTTGTTTCTCCGTATCTTCCTCATGTTTCCTTCCTCCCCATCACCCTCTTGCTTCTTCTCTCTTTCTTGTTTAGCATGATCTTATCTTCATTTCCCCCCCCCCCCCCCTTCCCTCTCCCTCATCGTTCGTCCATGTGTTTGCCTTCACTCTTCCAAACACTGTGACTAAGGTGGGATTGACGTCAGGGGCATCCTCTTATCTACTCTACCTGCTTCCTCCTCCTACTCTTCCTCCTCCTCCTCCTTTTCCTCCTCCTCCTCCTCCTCCTCTTTTAAAGCACCCATCTGCTTTACTATCCTTTTCTTTACCTAATAGTTAGGCCTATAGTTTATTTTTCCCCAGCTGATAGTAAATTGAATCCTTTACCATCTGATTTTTTGTATTCTTACCGTACTTGACAAATATGACACTGCTATGTCTGTGCGTCATATTATTGCCAAGCATGCATAATTAGTAACATATTTCGCTACAAAATCATGGTAATAGCGTAGTAATCAGGATGAAGAGATAGCAATTTACCATCCCCTCCACCTGTCCATGTGTTTGTCTGTGGTCGTCCATACACCGTGACTAAAGGCTTAGTTGACGTCAGGTGAGTCCTCTGATCTACCTGCTGGGATTCATTAACACTCGCGAAAAACTGCGGGAAGGAGCAACCAAAAGCGGGGCCTTGTAACTAGATTTAATTATAAACAGGGTGTCAAACGGAGCCATTTTGTTTGAAGACTTGAATGAATAGGAGATGAAAGCCAAGACAACTAACATGAAATAGCGTTGTTTTGGCCATTGTATCACTTCCGAAGACATCATTTTAGATATAAATCATAATTTGACCTTTACATTTACAAAAATTAAGACTAAAAAGAATGGACTCGGCTTTCGTTTAAGGGGAGATATCGACTTGAGGGATTTTTTTCTGGACCCCTTTCTCCCTCATGTTTAGCCCCATTGCTTTTGATATTATAAAACGTTTGCCCGATTAGTTTAGCGATTTTAAGAACTTTCACCCCATATTAAGACCTTTCGTGCAATTCAGGTGTCGATTTTATCCTGGCGAGCGATAGCGAGCCTGTAATTTAAGAGGAACCGGCCTTCGGAGGGAACTTTTTTCTACCGAAAAATGTACAAATTTATCTTGAAAGGGACTCAAGGGGGTGTAATTTTAAGCTTGATGGAGGTCTAGGGAACAAACTAAATACCTCTCCTTAACACTCCAGTAAAGTACCGTATCATGTATATTATCTTTGAAGGACATTGTTTTTTATCAATTATTGTTTTTTTTAAATTAACAAGCGTCAGTATTCTTATTTGTAGTAAAATACTCTTGACGGGTAGCTAAATGACCTATAGAAGCTATACTAATAGACACAAATAGCCCTCAATTCGTCTATTTCTTAGCTCGTATGGGATAATTTTTTTACAAGAGCTACAGTATAAGTCAAGAACAGTTAAAGAGTGTCTGAGATAACCTTGATAATCACCAATTGCATATTTGCATCTGCACTTCTAAGTTAAGTTTGTTTATACAGCTCTCGTCAACTCTTATCCTTTAATCCTCACTCAACCTTTATTTATTCCTGTGTGTGTTTATGAGTGTGTGTGTGTGTGTGTGTTTGGGGCCCTGTGGTGTGTGTGTGTGTGCATGGGGCCCTCTGGTGTGTGTGTGTGTGTGTTCGGGGCCCTCTGGTGTGTGTGTGTGTGTGTTTGGGGCCCTGTGGTGTGTGTGTGTGTGCATGGGGCCCTCTGGTGTGTGTGTGTGTGTGTGTTCGGGGCCCTCTGGTGTGTGTGTGTGTGCATGGGGCCCTCTGGTGTGTGTGTGTGTGGTGTGTTCGGGGCCCTCTGGTGTGTGTGTGTGTGCATGGGGCCCTCTGGTGTGTGTGTGTGGTGTGTTCGGGGCCCTCTGGTGTGTGTGTGTGTGCATGGGGCCCTCTGGTGTGTGTGTGTGTGCATGGGGCCCTCTGGTGTGTGTGTGTGGTGTGTTCGGGGCCCTCTGGTGTGTGTGTGTGTGCATGGGGCCCTCTGGTGTGTGTGTGTGTGTGCATGGGGCCCTCTGGTGTGTGTGTGTGTGTGTGTGTGTGTGTGTGTGGTGTTCGGAGCCCTGTGGTGTTTGTTTGGTTTACTGTTGTCTGTTGTTGTCAAGGTTACTCAGAGTGGCCTGGTCATGGTACACTCTTATACTTGGCACTCTTTGGTCCTTTTGTTAAGTGATTTTATCCGCCAGGGCGCTTGTTGCAGACAGCTTTGCCTTTTGTCTCTTCCATATACATAAAAGAAAAAGAAACACTTGGTCATGGAACGGTTCCGTCTTTCACTCCTTACAGTTTGACTCTCTCTCTCTCTCTCTCTCTCTCTCTCTCTCTCTCTCTCTCTCTCTCTCTCTCTCTCTCTCTCTCTCTCTCTCTCTCTCTCTCTCTCTCTCTCTCTCTCTCTCTCTCTCTCTCTCTCTCTCTCTCTCTCTCTCTCTCTCTCTCTCTCTCTCTCTCTCTCTCTCTCTCTCTCTCTCTCTCTCTCTCTCATCGAGGTATTTATTTTTTCTCCGCCACATTCGCCTTTGTTACCTGGTCATGGCGTAGTCACCAGTATAATTCCCTGTCGATTACAATTGCCCTTCATTTGTCTATTATTTTTCTTTCTTGCCTTTTTTTTTTTCTTTTTTTTTCTTTTTTTTTCTTTTTTTTTCTTTTTTTTTCGTTCGTTTAGTTTTATTTCCTGTATTTCCACTCGAGATATTCATTGCTTCTTATTTAAATGTCGGTAGTCCTACTTGGTTTCTGCATTATAATCTGCTCCATCTGAATATCTTAAACCTCTTCGATAAATTGAGATAAGATTATATACCCAGTAGTATAAGGTGTGTGTGTGTGTGTGTATATGTATGTATGTATGTATGTATGTATGTATGTATGTGCGTGCGTGTAGAAGAGACACGAAGGTACGGAAGACGGCAATCAGTCAACAATTAGTTATTATACCGATACTGGGATTTACTGTAATTAGATGTTGAAACATGGCATGCAGGATTAGGTGAAAGTGACACTTCTATAGTATAGGCTGCAGGTATTAGAAAATAATTTATATCAAAATGTAGAATTAAACTATTTGCAATTAGGCTATATAGTTATGTAACGCAAAACACGGTACCGGTATATTACAATTATTGTGGATTAGGTTAGGTTATCAATGTATATGTTACTTAAGTTTAGGTATCCCCGTTTTCTGTTCGTTATCCCTTCCCACTCTTCATTGTGATTGATTTATCTCTCTCTCTCTCTCTCTCTCTCTCTCTCTCTCTCTCTCTCTCTCTCTCTCTCTCTCTCTCTCTCTCTCTCTCTCTCTCTCTCTCTCTCTCTCTCTCTCTCTCTCTCTCTCTCTCTCTCTCTCTCTCTCTCTCTCTCTCTCTCTCTCTCTCTCTCTATATATATATATATATATATATATATATATATATATTAAGGGGAGGTTTTTAGTTAGTTCGTTAGACCTCCATCAAGCTTAACATTACACCCCCTAGATCCCCTTTCAAGATAAATTTGTACATTTTTCGGTAGACAAATTTCCCGGCCAAAGGCCGGTTCCTCTTAAATTACAGGCTCGCTATCGCTCGCCAGGAAAAAATCGACACCTTAATGGCACGAAAAGTCTTAAAATTGACAGAAATGATGTGAAAGTTCTTAAAATCGCCAAACTAATGAGGCGAACGTCTTCAAATATCAAAAGCAATGGGGCTAACCATGAGGGAGAAAGAAAAAAATCCCTCAAGTGGAAATCGCGCCTTAACTTATATAATTAAACGAATTACAATTAGGCCTATATACTTACAGGGTACACTATATAAAGCAAAGCAGGTTATCTTAAAATTACATTCTACACAATACTGAGTTAAGCCGGAGTCACACGAGCCCTTTTTCGAGCTATTTTTACGGGCAATTGTGGTCTGCAAGCTTAACAAATTACACATTATCAAAATTCAGCCGCCTAACATAGTCTACCTTCAGTCTAGTTACCGATACCAGTGCGAAAATGTCCCGAAATGACCCAGAAAAACAACACATCTCTCCTTAAACTGAATAAAATCAGTTGCCGTAATTGAGGGGCAGAGGTTTGATCCCCCCCCCCCCCCCCCCCCAACAGCTGATCATTACCGCCTTCAGCTTATCAGTCAAGAACAACATCGAGTACTTCCGCCTGCAGACATCCTTAACCCTTTCTGTACCCTCGACGTGTTTTTTGTTTTGTATTCTAGCTAGATTTAGACGATTTTATGCTGTTTAATTAAGGGGGGATGGGCCGGTTTTCTGGACCACTTTCTCCCTCATGTTTAGCCCCATTAGTTTTCAGATGTTAAGATGTTTGCCTCATTACTTAGTCGATTTTAAGACCTTTCGACCCATTTCTTCGTCAATATTTAGACCTTTCGTACTATTTAGGTGTCGATTTTTTCCCTGGCGAACGATAGTGAGCCTGTAATGTTGGAAGAACCGGCCTTCGGCCGGGAAATTTTTCTACCGAAAAATGTACAAATTAATCTAGAAGGGGGATCTAATGGATGTTTTTTTTTTAATTTGATGGAGGTCTAGGGAGGGAACTATAAAAATAATAAATACATGCAAAAATCGCCCAAAAAGTGAACCATCCCCTCTTAAGAAGGATCTGTGGTAGTAAAATTGGTTTGGTGAGATAGCTCAAAGCCTGTTCATTGCTGGAGGCCCATTATAAACTGAATATAATCGGTTGCAGTAATGGAGGGGCCGAGGTTCGATCCCCCCCAGCAGCTGAGTGCCATGACCCGCAGCTTATCAGTTAAG
Organism: Paralithodes platypus; assembly: GCA_032716605.1. Taxonomy (NCBI): domain Eukaryota; kingdom Metazoa; phylum Arthropoda; class Malacostraca; order Decapoda; family Lithodidae; genus Paralithodes; species Paralithodes platypus. The sequence goes on from CM064543.1 coordinate 2,634,215, forward strand.
AACAGCATCATTAGTGCTTCCGCCTGCAGACATTGAGCCCGCCTTTAAGGGGAGATGGTTCACTTTTTGGGCGATTTTTGCATGTATTCATTATTGTTCTAGTTTCCTCCCTAGACCTCCATCACATTTAAAAAAACATCCATTAGATTCCCCTTCTAGATTAATTTATACATTTTTCGGTAGAAAAATTTCCCGGCCGAAGGCCGCTTCTTCCAACATTACAGGCTTACTATCGTTCGCCAGGGAAAAAATGGACACCTAAATAGCACGAAAAGTCTAAATATTGACGACGAAATGGGGGGAAAGGTCTTAAAATCGACTAACTAATGGGGCAAACATCTTAACATCTGAAAACTAATGGGGCTAAACATGAGGGAGAAAGTGGTCCAGAAAACGGGCCTTTAAGGGGTGGTATGGTTTTTTTCTGGACCCCCCTTGTCCCTCATGTTTAGCCCCTATATGTTTTATACTGTTATATATACAGTATATATATATATATATATATATATATATATATATATATATATAGCCTATATATATATATATATTTTTTTTTTTTTTTTTTTTTTTTTTATACACACTCCTGAGTTTATAAGAGGTTCTGTTTGAAAAAAATCGACTGTCAGTAGCGATATTCGTTCAAAATATCGTTGTATGAATAAAAGGATTAAAGCATATATCTTGTGTTTGTTTAAACAGGCCGAGGTAACGAGCTGTTAGCGGGTGATGGAGTAATAACACTAATTCCCACACATTAGCATGGTGAACGCTGCTCTAGGTTATAACGTGGTGAAGTTGGGGAGTGATTCACTGTGATTCACTGTGATTCACTGTGATTCACTGTGATTCACTCATTTACGTAATATACACTCTTTGCAATACTATGGATTCTTACGATGAATAGAATCGTCTGCCGGAACCTATAATGAATAATTATAATGTCGGCATATGATTAAACGAGTCAAGCATTGTAGCTTAATTAATAATGTCTTTATATTATGATTCCTTATTTCATTTTATTCTGGTTGATTAATTAATTAAGGAAAAATGTGTTTGTGGCAAAGGGTTATTTGATATCGAGTTTACCCCTATAATCATTGCCAAGTTGCAAGTTGCTATATATATATATATATATATATATATATATATATATTTGTGTTTTAGGCAGGCAGAAATGATGAGGTGTTTGGGAACTTAGCGGGTAAGGGAGTAATTGCACTAATTTGCACTTATTACCATGGTAAACACTGCTCCGGGTGACATGTTGGGGGGAGGGGGGGGGGGGGGGGAGGCTGTAAGAAAGCAATTAACTCATATACGTAAGTCTGACTCGCCAGTAAACATACATATTCATATACCGGTATATTAATTACGGTATCTTACAAGGACTATTACACGTTATTGTTTACTTGCTCATCCTAACAAAATAAACAAAATCTTGTATTTTTAGTCTTATCGAAATGTATTGCATTGTACTGGATGTGAATCGCGAGATAGTTTTAGCCCCTTAAATGTAACGGTACGGTACCTGTAATGCACCGTTAAGTCAGGTGGTCAGGTGGCCTTCGGCCGTGACATTTGTCTACCGAAAAAAATGTACGGTACAAATTAAATGTCGAAGGGAGGTCTTGGGGGTATTTCTATAAGCTTGAGGGAGGTCTAGGGAACAAACACAAAGCTTCCCCTTAATGAGAGAGTAGGTAGGTAGGTAAGTGAATGATAACGGCGGCACTCTACATAACCATTACAACGCCATGTAACTCCCATCGCCGGTTACTACTTTATTACAGGCTCGCTATCGCTCGCCAGGAATAAAATCGACACCGAAATTGTACGAAAGGCCTTCATATTGACGAAGAAATGGGGTGAAAGGTCTTAAAAGCGCCAAACTAATGGACCGAACGTCTTAAAACCTGTAAACTAATGGAGCTAAACATGAGGAAGAAGGGGGGCCATAAAATCACCCCCCCCCCCCCTTAACGTAGTATGGATAGACGATGATAAATTAACCACTTGCGAGTTTCTGGCTGTAAGGAAGTTGGCGCCGTAAACATCGATATTAAACAGAAAGCCAATACTAATGTACGTTTCTGATGGATGAAAGGTATGTTGCATTGGGGGTTTATGTATTTATGAATGTGGTACCACCGTATTCTAGCTGGTAATTCTGCTAAATAGCGATGTCTACGGCTCCAACTTCCTTATAGAACGAAACTCGCAAGTCGGCAATTGATCGAAACAAAAATAGGTCGGAAGAAACTTTGAGGGACTATACACTAAATACAAGTAGATAGACAAGTAGAAACAAGGTAGATTAAGAGGAATATGGATAGGTGGATTAAGAGGAATATGGATAGGTAGATACAAGGTAGATTAAGGGGAATATGGATAGGTAGATACAAGGTAGATTAAGAGGACTATGGATAGGTAGATACAAGGTAGATTAAGGGGAATATGGATAGGTAGATACAAGGTAGATTAAGGGGAATATGGATAGGTAGATACAAGGTAGATTAAGAGGAATATGGATAGGTAGATACAAGGTAGATTAAGAGGAATATGGATAGGTAGATACAAGGTAGATTAAGGCAAATATGGATAGGTAGATACAAGGTAGATTAAGAGGAATATGGATAGGTAGATACAAGGTAGATTAAGAGGAATATGGATAGGTAGATACAAGGTAGATTAAGGGGAATATGGATAGGTAGATACAAGGTAGATTAAGAGGAATATGGATAGGTAGATACAAGGTAGATTAAGGGTACTATGGATAGGTAGATACAAGGTAGATTAAGAGGAATATGGATAGGTAGATACAAGGTAGATTAAGAGGAATATGGATAGGTAGATACAAGGTAGATTAAGGGGAATATGGATAGGTAGATACAAGGTAGATTAAGGGGAATATGGATAGGTAGATACAAGGTAGATTAAGAGGACTATGGATAGGTAGATACAAGGTAGATTAAGGGGAATATGGATAGGTTGATACAAGGTAGATTAAGAGGAATATGGATAGGTAGATACAAGGTAGATTAAGAGGAATATGGATAGGTAGATACAAGGTAGATTAAGGGGAATATGGATAGGTAGATTAAGGGTACTATGTGTAGTCATTAATGGGAGATTTCTACTTGAGGGATTTTTTTCTTGACTCCTTTCTCCCTCATGTTTAGCCCCATTGCTTTTCTAATTTTAAGACGTTCGCTCCATTATTTTGACGATTTTAAGAACTTTCACCCATTTCTGTCAATTTTAAGAACTTTCGTGCCATTTAGGTGTCGATTTTATCCTGGCGAGCGATAGCGAGCCTGTAATTTACGAGGAACCGGCTTTCAGCCGGGACATTTTTCTACCGAAAAATTTACAAATTTATCTTGAAAGGGGCTCAAGGGGGTGTAATCTTAAGCTTGATGGATATCTAGGGACCAAACTAAAAACCTCCCCTTAAGTACCTCATACAGGTCCCATGACACCCATATATTACACACCCCACTAACTCGCACCTTCCTCCACACCTCACAGCACGCACCTCTCATTACTCACTATAGTCCGTTCATTCTAGGTTAACCAGAAATCGTAACCTCTAACCTCTGTTACTCAAAAGGGCTAGAGCAAATGAACTGTCAATTAATACACATATTCCCTAGCCAAGTCTTCCTATTTGGTAGACATAATTAGCTCGATTACACTAGTCCTTTTCGAGTTATGAGAGGTTAGGGGTTACGATTTCTACCCAACCTAGAATGAACGGACTATACTTAAGGGGAGATTTCCACTTGAGGGATTTTTTTTCTTGACTCCTTTCTCCCTCATGTTTAGCCCCATTGCTTTTCTAATTTTAAGACGTTCGCCCCATTATTTTGACGATTTTAAGAACTTTCGACCCATTTCTGTCAATTTTAAGAACTTTCGTGCCATTTAGGTGTCGATTTTATCCTGGCGAGCGATAGCGAGCCTGTAATTTAAGAGGAACCGGCTTTCAGCCGGGACATTTTTCTACCGAAAAATGTAAAAAATTATCTTGAAAAGGGCTCAAGGGGGTGTAATCTTAAGCTTGATGGATATCTAGAGACCAAACTAAAAACCTCCCCCATTGTTATATATCTGATACTGTATTGTTTCTATTGGCTGTGTCTTTATATTTGGTTGTCTTTGTTATTCAGATGTTTACGTACGCCAATATTAAAACCAAACTTGCTTAGCTTCCCTGGTAACCTACGCTCTATGTCACGGTCGGTCCTTTGATATACGCTTGTATTGTCTTTGTATGTATGCGTTTAAGGAGAGGTGGGTCGTTTTTCTGGTCCTCCTTCTTCCTCATGTTTAGCCCCATTAGTTTGTAGATTTTTAGACATTCGCCCCATTAGTTTGTAGATTTTAAAACCTTTCGTCCCATATATATATCAATATCAAGACCTTTCGTACCATTTAGTTGTCGATTCTTTCCTGGCGAGCGATAGCTCGCCTGTAATTTTAAGAGAAAGCGGCCTTCGCCGAGACATTTTTCTATCAAAACATTTACAAATTTATCTTGAAAGGAGGTCTAAGAGAGGTCTAAGAGCATAACTATCGCATACATTATTTGTGTAATGCTACAAATCGGTACCAGTAGGCTATATGCTCCAGTAAAGACCACAAACTAAACTATTTACTCACAAGGCAACAAAAACAAGCCAGTGTATTAAACGACATGTTGCTCACCCCCACCCTAGACCACCACAGGATTCCCACATATAGACCGCCAGCACCCGGGGGACTTAACTACTGTGTTGTTCTCTCAGACTAAATAATTAACAATTTAAGGGGAGATGGGCTTATTTATTGGTTTATTGTTGTTGTTTGTTTTTTGTTTTGTTTTTTAGTTTCCTCCCTAGACCTCCATCAAACTGTAAAATCCCCCCCCCCCCTAGACCCCCCCCCCCCCCCTTTCAAGATATATTTGTAAAAAAATTGGTAAAATAAAATCCCGGCCCAAGGCCGGTTAATTTTAAAATTACAGGCTCGCTATCGCCCGCCAGGAACAAATCGACAGCTAAATGCCACGACAGGTCTTAATATTAACAAAGGAATGGGACGTAAAGTCTTAAAATCGCCAAAATAATGGACTTAACGTCGTAAAATCTAAAAACCAATGGGGCTAAGCACGAGGGAGAAGGAAACCAGAAAAACCGGCCCATCCCCCCTTAACTCACAGTAACTCACATAGTAACTCACATAGTTAACTCACATAGCCTTCAACATTGCAAGGCATAATCTCACTTGCTTGCCGTTCACATTTGTCTGCCCACATTACTCTGTCCAAGACGCGATGTTATTATAATATCAGCTCCATAAATAAATGATCATGGATGCTTAGTAGAGACATATTAAACGGTTCAGGACAACACTATCAGCATCGTTCATCAAGTTGAATTCGTTCCGTTATTCATCAAACCGACAACTTCCACCATTCATTTAACTCATAAATTGTTGATTAACCTATGCCTCATTCAGGAGTTATGTGTACGTTACTCAGTTATCCATGCTTTGTGTACGTTACTCAGTTATCCATGCTTTGTGTACGTTACTCGGTTATCCATGTTTTGTGTACGTTACTCGGTTATCCATGCTTTGTGTACGTTACTCGGTTATCCATGTTTTGTGTACGTTACTCAGTTATCCATGCTTTGTGTACGTTACTCAGTTATCCATGTTTTGTGTACGTTACTCAGTTATCCATGCTTTGTGTACGTTACTCAGTTATCCATGCTTTGTGTACGTTACTCAGTTATCCACGCTTTGTGTACGTTACTCAGTTATCCATGCTTTGTGTACGTTACTCAGTTATCCATGCTTTGTGTACGTTACTCAGTTATCCACGTTTTGTGTACGTTACTCAGTTATCCATGCTTTGTGTACGTTACTCAGTTATCCATGCTTTGTGTACGTTACTCAGTTATCCATGATTTGTGTACGTTACTCAGTTATCCATGTTTTGTGTACGTTACTCGGTTATCCATGTTTTGTGTACGTTACTCAGTTATCCACGCTTTGTGTACGTTACTCAGTTATCCATGCTTTGTGTACGTTACTCAGTTATCCATGCTTTGTGTACGTTACTCAGTTATCCATGCTTTGTGTACGTTACTCGGTTATCCATGCTTTTTCGTAATTGCTCATTTACAACACAAATTATCATTGCAAAGTAATTTAGCCATAACATTTTCTCTCATCATTATAAGGTACCGGTACTTATATAGTGTTATTATTAGTGTTATTATAATGAAGTAACTGTATACACCCAGGAGAGTCTTAAGGGGAGATATTTAGTTTGGTCCCTAGATATCCTTCAAGCTTAAGATTACACCCCCTTGAGCCCCTTTCAAGATAAATTTGTACATTTTTCGGTAGAAAAATGTTCCGGCTGAAAGCCGATTCCTCTTAAATTACAGGCTCGCTATCGCTCGCCAGGATAAAATCGACACCTAAATGGCACGAAAGGTCTTAAAATTGACAGAAATGGGTTGAAAGTTCTTAGAATCATCAAAATAATGGGGCAAACGTCTTAAAATTAGAAAAACAATGGGGCTAAACATGAGGGAGAAAGGAGTCAAGAAGAAAAAAACCCCACAAGTGGAAATCTCCCCTGAAATATATCTTTTTGTTCCCATGTTCAACAGAATATGACCACAACAGACTAATGACCACACTTAGGGTTCTGCATTATTTACAGGAACTGCATTCATTACTATCCTAGCCAAGAAGTGGTAGCATTGTGTTGATTTGGCCGTGTACTGTACAATGATTGAGGTCCGCCCCCCCCAACCCCCTTTGATGACTAACACACCAGACTATATGATCTCCCCCCCCCCCTTGGCTGACTGGGGGGAGGGGGAATCGATCGTGTGTGTGTTGTGTGTGTGACAGTGTGTATGTGTGTGTGTTATGTGTGTGTACTTACTCTAGTACTTACCGGTACTCTAGTTGTATTGCGGGAGTGAGCATGCTCGTTATTTCCCGCTTCCTATATGTGTGTGTGTGTGTGTGTGTGTGTGTGTGTGTGTGTGTGTGTGTGTGTGTGTGTGTGTGTGTGTGTGTGACAGTGTATGTGTTGTGTGTATGTATGTGTGTGTGTTATGTGTGTAGATGTATGTGTGTTATGTGTGTGTGTGTGTGTGTGTGTGTGTGTGTGTGTGTGTGAGAGAGAGACATAGCCTTCTTGTTTTGCACTTACCCCTTGGCTACGAATGCTATCAGGAACATGGGCAGATCGTATACCGGTACTGTACGAGACACATACGTTAAGGGGAGGTTTCTAGTTTGTTTCCTACTCCTCCAGCAATCTTAAAATTTCACCCCCTTGACCCCCTTTCAAGATAAATTTGTACATTTTTCGGTAGAAAAATTTCCCGGCCGAAGGCCGGTTCCCCTTAAATTACAGGCTCGCTATCGCTCGCCAGGAAAAAATCGACACCTAAATGGCACGAATGGTCTTAAAATTGACAGAAATGGGGCGAGGGTTCTTAAAATCGCCAAACTAATGGGGCAAGCGTCTTTAAATCTCACAAGCAATGGGGCCAAACATGAGGGAGAAAGAGGTTAAGAAAAAAATCCTCCAGGTGGATATCTCTCCTTAAGGATAAATAACGTGAATCCATTGCCACCACTACTGAACTGACGTCAATCAAATACACGACTCTACACGTGGACTTGACACAATCAATAAATACAGAAAAGAAAAACACCTCTGCATCACACATATAATACGGTACTTGAACTCCCTATTCTGACACACCTACACACATAAACACTTTACACACTTACTCACTTAAATCATTATGTAACACACACACACACACACACACACACACACACACACACACACACACACACACACACACACACACACACACACACACACACACACACACACACACACACACACACACACACACACACACACACACACACACACACACACACTATTACGCAAAAAAAAAATAACTATAACCTTTGTGTCTCTCTCTCTCTCTCTCTCTCTCTTCCCCCCCCCCCCCCCCGACTCATTAGCTCACTCGGCCAGACGGGGGGGGGGGGGGGGGGGGGGGGTGAATTTATAGACGGCCTTATTAGTATTTTTGTTGGAGATTAGGAGGATTGCTTCGTTAATGGCTTAGAGTTGTAAGGAGTTGTCTTAATTTGTTGGAGTTTCTTTTTTTTTTTCCATTTTAGTATTTTAAGCGTTGTATGATGAATGGCTTGTTGTTTTGATAGAGGGTGTCGCATTTTGTTGTATTCGATTTTTTGGCATTTACGGTTATACTAATTTACGTTTTAAGATATTTGTTTTTGGATTGAAGTGAACACATTGATACAAGTTGAGAACGTTTCTTGTTTATCCTTGTAATTGTGGGGAAATGTGGGGAAAGCATCACTATTTTTATTATCGATTGTTGTGGTGAAATGTGGAAACGGTTCTTTTTGTGAGTGGAAAGCATCTCTAAATTACTAGCGATTTTTGTAGTGAAATGTGGAAACGGTTCTTTTGTGAGTGAGGGAACATGATTTGGCTCTCAGAGAAAGGTATAAAGTACAATGTGGTTTATTGATCCGTGGGCCCTGACTTTGTGGTTTGGTGGGGGGGAGGGGGGAGCTGTACGGGAAGAGAGAGAGGGAGGAGGAGGGGGAAGAAGAAGGGGAGGAGGAAGGGGAAGAAGAAGGGGAGGAGGAAGGAAGAAGAGGGGGGAAAGGAGAAAGAAAAGGAGGAGAAGGGAAGAAGGGGTAGAAGGACGAGGAGGAGAGGGGGAGGAAGGACGAGATGGAGAGAGAGAGAGAGAGAGAGAGAGAGAGGGGGGGGGGGGGCTGATGAAAGGGGTGGGTGAGAGTAAGAGAGGGTGAATGAACAGTAGGTCGAGTAGACCATAAAATTAGTTGAGGCGAAGAGCGGAGAGAACGAACGACTGTGAAAAGGAAAATACAACCTAGAATACATTTTAAAATACACTCCATAGAACAAAATTATAAGTATACACACCGAAGCTAGGCTATAACTAAAACTGTGTCAACAATGTCTCCCTCCTCAAACAGGCCTAGTGTTTTTATCCATTCTGTCAACATAACGGAGCGTACATTACCAAGCGAATGTTTGTCAATAAGGTTCCCGGTTCTTCTTGAATGTCTTTCTTTTATATAATTGTATGGTGACTAAATAGAGGCAATTATAACGAGCAAAAGACGTAAACATAGCTATTCTGAAACATATAACTTGTATAAATAAGTATGGTAAAATATATCATAAACAATAAAGATAAGTTAAAATTAGGAAAGGAATAAATGAACAGCATGGAATAGTGCAAGCTCAGGAAAACAAACAATACTTTTCCACAACATATGAGTTAAAGAAGAATGCATTATATTGAGAAAGACCAGCTGAAATCCAAAGAGGAATTTATGGATTTGAGTGTGGTGAAGAAGATAATGGGAGGATTGTGTTGGAGAGGCTGAATGGGGAGACTACGGAAGAATGATAAAAGTGTGGAGTGGAGGGCGACGAGAAAGGCAGAGAAGTGGAGAAGAGAGAGTGGAGAGAAGGAGAGTGGCTGGAGGAGAGGAGAAGAGAGAGTGGAGAGAAAACGAGAGTGGCTGGAAGAGAGAGTGGAGAAAGAGTGAGAGGCCCGAGGAGAAGAGAAGAGAGAGTGGAGAGAAAGAGGTGCTGGAGGAGAGGAGCAGAGAGAATGGAGAGAAAGGGAGAGGCTGGAAGAGAGAGAGCGTTCGAGAGGAGAAATAGAGAGCCTGGAGGAGAGGAGAAGAGAGAGCGAAGAAAAAGAGAGAGGCTGGAGGAGAGAGAGAGAGAGTGAGTTCGAGAGGAGAAAAAAGAGAGGTTGGAGGAGAGGAGAAGAGAGAGTGAAGAGAAAGAGAGAGGCTGGATGAGAGAGAGAGAGGAGGAAAGGAGGGAAAGACAAAAGAATGGATTCCTGAGACCGTAGAATGGACTTTTGAAGGGTATCCCCAAATGAATGATTAAAACTCCAGACAATGGGGTAGAAAACAATAAAACATAACTGTCTTTCATTTATTCGTGGTTTATTCATATCGTATATGGTAATGTTGATTTCCAGTATGTTGGTGATGCTAAGAAACATATTGGCGTGTACTGTGTAAGCTAATTATGAAGAGTAATAAGCATAGTATAAGAACAAGTTAGGGGACAGAATATACGTGATGTTGTAAGGGAAGATAATATTAAATATCGAGAGAAGGGTTACCAGTATAGAAAAATACGTAGAGGGGGAATTGTATGATCGAGGAGGCTAGGAGGAAAACTTTAGATTTTATAGAGAATGGGAAATAAGAGGATGCAGAAATTGTGAACCGTTTAAAGTTTTGATTCGTAGTGCTCATGAAATCGTGTGAGGGTTGCTAGAATTGATGCAAACATTCCAGAGGTCCTTTCTAAGCTTATTTAAATTGTCTGGTGGTAGTCATATGGTTGAAGATAATACATATTTAATTTAATTTAACTTTTCTTTAACATAGAAAAAAGGGTTCCTCTTAACATTGCAGGCTCGCTTTCGCTCGCCAAGATATAATCGACACTTAAATGGCATGAAAGGTCTTAAAATTGACAACAAAATGGGGCGAAAGGTGTTAAAATCGCCAAACTAATGGGCCGAACGTGTTATAATCTCAAAACTAGTGGGGCTAAACATTAGGGAGAAGGGGGTCCAGAAAAACGATTTGCCTCCCCTTAAATGTAATATGTCAACCATTTTTCTCACTTCGACTCATTATCTAAGTACTCAGGAAGTTAACAATGTGGAAACTTGTCAGCCTTGTATTTTCCTACAGTCCTCCACCCACAAGCTGTAGAAACTGCAAAAGCCTAGGACCACCACTCCAATAACTGCCGCTCAACAATCCACTGTGCCAAATGTGTTATGTCACACACAACGAAGGACTGCCAGAGCTCAGTCTTAAGATTATAATGCAAAACTTGCAAAATAAACAAACCCAAATTGGGACGAAACAAGATAAAACGCAAATTGGCCAAATTGTGGAGGGGAACACTCTTTTTGCCCCATTGGTACGATGGCTTCTATTCTGGCTCATGCTACCGATAATGATTAGTTATTTATTGCCTTTAAAGTGACGTGGCAAACAGTAGACGATTTCACACACCTTACAAATAGCTCTCTCAGTGACGGTGCAACTCATTGAAAGAGCTGTAGGGGTGAAGAGGAAGAGAAGTGGGGGGGTGAGGGAGGGGGAGGAGGAGGAAGGAGTCAATGTTAGTGATGAATGATCTACAAGGGGGTGAGGGGGTGTATAATGAATGACTGGTAGAACTGTTTTTCATGTTGCTGTCACTTTTGTTTGTTTTTCTCACACTATTCATTTCCACATACTCACTCGGTTTAACTACTCTTGTATTCTTCCTCTGTATCACTACATTACATGCTCCCTTGGTCATTCATGCTGTTTGCTCACACCACTCATTTCTACATACACACTAGCTTCAACTGCTCCTGTATTCTTCCTCTATATTATACATTCTCCCTAGGCCTTTTCCCACGTTTCTCTATCTCTCTGTGTATACCGTATGACTTTCTCGCTTCCTTTCTTAGTACTCATGTTTATCCTCTCTCCCGCCTTACCTCTAGTAACTCCAATAAACCCCCCCACCCCCACCCCCGCCCCCGCCGCGTCTCACTCACCGCTCATTATCAGGAGTTATATCCATGTCTTGGGCTTACCGGTACCTCCTCATGCTGCCAATTCCTTGCTCATGTGCGAAGTTTGCGTGTACGAAAACTATTAGGTATTTTCTTATCACAACATTCAAGGGGAGGTGTTTAGTTTGTTCCCTAGGCCTCTATCAAGCTTAAAATCACACCCCCCGAGACCCCCTTTCAAAATGGATTTGTACATGACATTTGTTTATAGTGCCAAAGGTTTTAAGAAATAACTTCAGATAATAAATGAAGGAAGGGAAGAGGGAGAAAAAGACTGGAAAATAATTGGGAGAGTAAAGAAGAAGAAGAAGAAGAAGAAGAAAAACAAAATAATAATGCAGAAAGGAGAGGGGGAGACTTTAAACAAAAAAATACCTGACAGTAAAAGAAGGACGGGAGGGCGGAGAGGAAGACAGAAGAAATATGCCTGGGAGAGTTAAGGAATCAAACAAGAAATACGCGGAGGAATATACAAAGAAATCGAACTTGGGATATTAAAAGAAGGAACAGAGAGAAGGGAAAGAAAGACGGGAGGAATAAATAGTCTGAGGGCTAGAAGCATAAGGTGTACAGAGAAAATGAGAGAGTGAAATGAGGGTTTGAATAGGGAGAGGAAGAATGAGTTAAAAAGACCTAAGATATGGAAACCAGGGAAGTAAGAGAGATAATATGTAGAAATGTGAAAGAGTGAAAGCTTGAAGTGGGAGTGGATGAATGAAGGAAAGAAACCAAAAGACTGAAGTGGGAGTGGAAGAATGAAGGAAAGAAACCAAAAGACTGAAGTGGGAGTGGAAGAATGAAGGAAAGAAACCAAAAGACTGAAGTGGGAGTGAAAGAATGAAGGAAAGAAACCAAAAGACTGAAGTGGGAGTGGAAGAATGAAGGAAAGAAACCAAAAGCTTGAAACAAGGCAATTGAGAGAGAGAGAGTGAGAGTGAGTGCCAGAAGAACCAGGTAGAGAGCCAGTGCCAGGGGGGGCCAGGTATGGGGTGCCACAGTGTAGTGCCTCACCTCACTCATCAGGCACCCACACCACACACCTCGCTATGACGTCACCACCACTGATACAGGCCCCCCCCCCCCCACACACACACACACACACTCTCTCTTTCCCTCTCTCCCCCCCCCCTCTCTCTCTCTCTCTCTCTCTCCCCCTCTCCCCTCTCTCTCTCTCTCTCTCTCTCTCTATCTCTATCTATCTATCACAACCAGAAGGTCCCGGGTTCGAGACCCGGGCGGGGAAGAGACATTTGGGCAAGTCTCCTAACGGTGTAGCCTCTGTTCACCTAGCAGTATAAATAGGAATCTGGTGTAAGTGGACGAAGTTGTGACGTCCCATCTGGGGTTGGTGATCGGTTACAAGGTGAGATGGGTATCGTACTGGTCAACCTAATTGCTACTGGTCAACCTAAGCCTTTGGGTGAGACTGGTACCGTAGTAAGAATGGTACCGTACAGATTAACCCTAAGCCTTCGTTTCCAGATGTCGCCAATTGGCTAAAATACAGACTACACACACATCCACAGCCATTCCAACGATACATAAACACTTAACATGCATTTCACGCAGTACATTCCCCGTTAAGGAGGCGCGATAATAATGAGCTTAGCTCGCATTGCGTGGATTCCCCTTGACAAACAAGCAAAGTGAAGTGAAAGACCAGCACCCTCACATACAGTCTATACACCACATCCACTTCCACCTGACCTATCCACACGCAGCCGCCTCCACACAACTCACACGTACTCCACCCACAGCTTCACTTATAGACCCTCTTCATAATATCTCTCCCACCCTCCCACTCTTATGCCTCTTGTCTCATCTTATGCTTAGTGCTTTTAAGGGGGAAGTGGTTTGTTCTTGGTCTATACTGTATATGTGTTTACTATATTTACTGTATATGTATTTACTGTATTTACTGTATATGTATTTACTGTATTTGCTGTATGTATTTACTGTATATGTATTTACTGTATTTGCTGTATGTATTTACTGTATTTACTGTATATGTATTTACTGTATATGTATTTACTGTATTTGCTGTATGTATTTACTGTATTTACTGTATATGTATTTACTGTATATGTATTTACTGTATTTGCTGTATGTATTTACTGTATTTACTGTATATGTATTTACTGTATTTGCTGTATGTATTTACTGTATTTACTGTATATGTATTTACTGTATTTGCTGTATGTATTT
>CM064543.1:2653136-2683136 GCA_032716605.1 Paralithodes platypus
TTTACGAACAAATTGCAGATGTAAGTAACTCACAATATACCGTATTTTTTGGCGACTTTAATTTACCTGTGACCAAGTGGGGCGATACTCTTACTTCACACTCCGGACATGACTTGTATGCGAACTTGCAAGAGAGTTCACTCTATCAATTTGTTCGATGCCGACCCGTGGTAATAACGTTCTTGACCTTGTACTTGCAACAAAAGAAGAATTGATAGAGAATTTGAATGTTGGTGATGAATTCAGTAACAGCGACCATCGTACAATAACTTTCACTTTAAAGTTTACTAGTAACGAACCAAATAGCAGCATCGAAAAAGTCCCTAATTTCAAGAAAGCAAACTTTCATAAACTTAGAGCTATGTTTAAAGAAACTGACTGGAGCTTTTTAATTAACAATAACGACATAAATACATCTTGGGAATTATTCGAAACCACTTACCTAAAGGCAGTGCAGGACTGCATACCATCGAAAATACGGCGTACAGGCCATAATAATAAGCCCAAATGGTGGAATAAAGATATTTCAAACTGTCTGCTTGCTAAAAAGTTTGCTAATGATAGATTAAAATCCTTACAAATTGACGAAGAACGGGTGAAATTTGTAGAGCTACGACGCAAAGCCAAAAAGTTAATTAAGCAAAGTAAAAAGGCCCTGGAGTTACATGTTGCGAATCAAAGTAAAACAAACCCGAAAGAATTCTATAGTTATATCAGAAAGAAAAAAGTAGTTACTTCAACTGTTGGACCGTTAGTCGATGAAAATGGAGAATACACCAAAGACGAAGTACAAATGAGTAATGCCCTCAATACCTTCTTTGCATCAGTTTTTACAACGGAAGACCTCAGTGATATCCCTACACCATCGCCGATTCAGATTGATAATTCAGATGTTCTAAGCAATATCACCGTTACAGAGAGAGACTTATTGAATTGTTTAGATAAACTCAAGGTAAATAAAACGCCTGGACCTGATACAATCTCACCTAGAGTCCTAAAGGAAGCTAAGGATGAGCTCTCCAAACCACTGACATTGCTATTCAATAAATCCTTGCAGTCTGGAACTATGCCTGATCAGTGGAAGCTAGCCAACGTAACACCGATATTAAAAAAAGGCAGCAAATCCCTACCCAGTAACTATCGTCCAATTAGCTTAACCTCAGTTGTATGTAAAATGCTAGAAACGGTCATAAGAGACAGACTCGTAAATCACTTAGAGGAAAATAACATACTTAAAGATACTCAACACGGCTTTCGTAAAAACGTTCCTGTTTAACAAACCTCTTAGACTTCTTCCACGATATCCTCAACCTCTACGATGAGAGTAAAGCTGTAGATATTATATACCTTGATTTTCAAAAGGCCTTTGACAAAGTTCCCCACAAAAGTTTACTGCTAAAACTAAAAGCGCATGGAATACAAGACGGTGTGTTGAAATGGATAGCAAATTGGCTCAGCGACAGAAAGCAAAGAGTAGTCATAAACGGTAAGGCATCTAAATGGACCAATGTAAGTAGCGGGGTACCCCAGGTATCGGTACTAGGACTAATTCTCTTTCTAATTTACATCAACGACATAGATGAGGGTCTCACCTATACAATCTCAAAATTTGCTGACGATACAAAAATTGCAAATAGCGTACTCTCAAAAGAACAAGTTGACGATTTGCAACACAATCTAGATAAGTTGTCATGTTGGGCCCAAATTTGGCAAATGAGTTTCAATACGGATAAATGTAAAGTACTACATATCGGATACCAAAATGTGAAAGCAAACTATTTGATGAATGGCACTCAGCTTAAGAATGTAGACAGAGAAACCGATCTGGGAATAACAATATCGAAAACCGAGTCAACAATGTTCAGAAGTTGTTAAGAAGGCAAACAAAATAATTGGCTTTATAGGCAGGTCATTTGAGCATAAATCCAAAGACGTTATCCTAACCCTTTACAATTCCTTAGTCCGCCCTCTTCTGGAATACTGCGTTCAATCTGGTGCCCTTATTACCAAAAAGATATAAACAAGCTAGAACGAGTTCAACGTAGAGTTACCAAAATGATACCTAGCCTAAAGAACAAACCATACGAGGAGCGTCTTAGAGAATTAAATCTATTTCCTTTAACCCAGCGCAGATTAAGAGGCGACTTAATTGAAGTGTTCAAAATCATCAAAGGCATCGACAATATGAACTGTAGTAAGTACTTCACTATCGACCAATCTAATTACACGCGGGGAAACGGGTGCAAAATTATTGGTAAATCTTTTAACTCACACGAAGCTAAACATTTCTTCTTCAATCGAGTTGTCAACTTATGGAATGGGCTTCCCCGAGATGTCATAGACTGCAGCACCGTTGATTCATTTAAACTTCGCCTAGACAAATATCTCGCATCAAACCCGCGACTGACTGCGTAATGAATAACTTTATTTTATCCTCCCCTCAGTTACTAACCCATCTGTCCCCTAATAACTTCCCAATCCTGCCACGGACATTAGTTCCAGGGCAGTAGTTCCCTTTCCAATGTTCCCTTACCCACTCTAAACCACTGTTTGGACACTTGATCCTCAGTGTTTTGGAGGACAAGCAACCTAGAAGGGTCACTAGACCTGTTGTTGCTTGATTTCCTTTGTACTCCCTTTGTACTTTGTAGATATAGACGACTTATATCCTTAGATATAGACGACTTATTTCCACAATTTCCTTAGATATAGACGACTTATGTCCTTAGATATAGACGATGTCGTGTACGAGATATCCTGACAGGTTTAAGGGGGGTGACTTGCTTTTTTCTCTTTCTCTCTTTTTCTCTCTTTCTCTGGCTTGAATCCATTCGGCCCCATTCAGCCAACTATTTTAAGACATTTATCCCCATCCAGGTGTCGATTTCTTCCTGGCGAGCGATAGCGAGTCATCATTGTATGGAGAAATCCGGCTTTGCCGGAGAAATTTGTCTATCGAAAAATTTACAAATTTAGCTTGCTGTCAAAACAAAAATACATACAGTATATGCTGGCTCGCTACCGCTCGCCAGGAAAATATTGACACCTGGATGGGGGTAAAAGTCTTAAAACAGTAGGCTGAATGAGACCGAATGGATACAAGCCAAAGAGAGAGGGAGAGAAAGAGAAAACAAGCGAGGTGGGCGCCCTTAAGGTGGACTGGTGATATCACGACAGGTTTAGGCTGGGCTGGGATGATAAGAATAGAGTTATGGTGAGATGGAACGTGCAAGGTAGCAATAAGTTAGCTACTGCTGGTGTTGTAATATATATATATATATTTATATATATATATATATATATTAATAACAATCCTTTACCATACTGTTTTCCTTTCTGCCATTGTCGACACAGATTTATTGCAATCCTAGTGCAATTTATGATGTCGTTTTTAATTACCTGAATATTCTGTTCTGTAATTGCAGTAGTTAAAACATCAGTATTAACTACCACGTATGTTTATTTGACCTTTCTGTTATGCGGCCAAGATGTCTGTTAGTAATGACGCAACATATCCAATGTATAATGTATATTATGAGTGTTTGAGTAGCTGTATACTATAGTGCCTATAAGCCGCACGACCCAAGTCTCGTGTCTGCCAAGGTAGCCATCTTCCTGCCAACTTACCTCCAAACACCACCACCACCACCTCCACCACCACCACCACCACCACCACCACCACCACCACCACCACCACCTCACACTACAACATTTACAACAATATATATATATATATATATATATCCGTGTATATAATAAGTCAACTTTAGTATGGTGTTGCAGTCATCATATTGCAACCAATAAATAATATTTTATTATATAATTTTAACTGTACCGAATACAGACGAGATATTACAAAATCTTTCTTGGGGTCAAATACCTTTATCATTCTGCATGAAATGTTAATATGAAATGTAGGAATATTTAACTATGATTTAAACGTATAATATGTCAGGATATTTTGTGTTCAAATTATACGGTTTGAATTTAAATGACGTGCTTTTATCATATTCTATTTTGGTGTTATCAGCATTGAGGTTGACGGTGGTGTAGATAAGAAAGATACATTAAGGGGGTCACCTGCTTTGTTTCTCTTTCTCTCCTTTTCTCTCTTTCTCTGGTTTGTAACCATTCGGCCCCATTCAACCAACTGTTTTAAGACGTTTATCCCTATCCAGGTGTCGATTTCTTCCTGGCGAGCGATAGCGAGCCAGCATTGTATGGAAAAATCCGGCTTCGCCGGAGACATTTTTCTATCGAAAAAAATTAAAATTTAGCTTGCTGTCAAAACAAATATATATATATATATATGCTGGCTCGCTACCGCTCGCCAGGAAAATATTGACACCTGGATGGGGTAAACGTCTTAAAACAGTAGGTTGAATGGGGCCGAATGGATACAAGCCAAAGAGAGAGGAAGAGAAAGATAAAAAAGGCGAGGTGGGCTCCCTTAATGTAATATGTCAGGTAATAATAAGGCCAGGTAAATGCTCGGGATAGTTCCTGTTGTTGTTGGTGTTGTTGTTGTTGTTGTTGTTGTTGTTGTTGTTGTTGAGGGTTATAATATACCATCATAAGCTGCGTTGGGGCTATTTAAGTTTTGGGGTGTAGGTGGTGTTGGTGGATGGTGATGGTGATAGTGGTGGTGGTTGTGGTTGGTGGTGGTGATTGATGGTGGTTTTGGGCTTGTGGCTGGCGATGGTGTGGTTGGTGGTGTTGGTGGTGGAGAAGATGGGTGGTGATGGTGCTGGTGAAGTTGATGAGGGTGGTTGTCGTTTCACCACCACCACCACCACCACCACCACCACCACCACCAAAGTTAACACGATCAACACCTCCATCACCCACCCACCAATGCACCTTACCATCCCTCAAACTTTGCTCTACGCTGTTTATTTTTGACTTACAGGCAAAATTAACGGAGGCTGTATTTTCCGCCTCAGATTTCATAGATTGGCTATTTCTGCAACAACTACCCTCCACATAGGCTCTGCAAACCCGTGGAAATTGACGAAGACATCAAGTTGAATTTATAACCATAGAAGTAAAGGGTTAAGGGATTATTTTACTTGTAGCTTTTGAATTAACAAGGGGATAGTTTGGCTTATACCTAGATGAATACATTGAAAGATAGAAGTTGAATTCGAGCTTTAGATTAAACAGAAAACACGAATCTATTCTCATAAAGGGAAATGTTGAATTCATACGTTACGGTACCTTTAGAAATACGGAAAGTTCAACCCGTACCTATAGAAATATACAGAACACGTGGAATATGCAGTAAAACTCGCTAGGCAAATTGAAACAATGGAACACCAAGCTTTCGTCTATTCTCTCAAGACATCTTCAGATATATCCTTACGCTTAAGGGGAGATCTCCACTTGAGGGATTTTTTTCTTGACCCCTTTCTCCCTCATGTTTAGCCCCATTGCTTTTGATATTATAAAGCGTTTGCCCCATTAGTTTAGCGATTTTAAGAACTTTCACCCCATATTAAGGCCTTTCGTGCCATTCAGGTGTCGATTTTATCCTGGCGAGCGATAGCGAGCCTGTAATTTAAGAGAAACCGGCTTCTAGCCGGGACATTTTTCTACCGAAAAATGTACAAATTTATCTTGAAAGGGGCTCAAGGGGGTGTAATCTTAAGCTTGATGGATATCTAGGGACCAAACTAAAAACCTCCCCTTAAACAAAGGGGAGTGCTGAATTCACACTTATAAACAAAATGTAGAAAGGAATAATTTTAAGTTGGAGACAGTTGCTTATAGTTCAAGATCATCAATTTGTAATTTGTGTCGTAAGGTATATATACATTTAATTATGTTCGTGTGTTTAAAGAGGCAAGGAAGACAAAATATATATACGGCACAGCGGTTATTGGTGTAACTTTATAGAAATAATTCGAACATGATTTAGTTAAAATACCAAATGAAGAATGTTACACATATGGTCAATACATGCATCGAGTTAGTCCCTTAAGGGGAGATATCCACTTGAGGGATTATTTTCTTGGCCCCTTTCTCCCTCATGTTTAGCCCCATTGCTTTTGAGATTTTAAGAAGTTTGCCCCATTATTTTGGCGATTTTAAGAACTTTCGCCCCATTTCTGTCAATTTTAAGACCATTTGTGCCATTTAGGTGTCGATTTTATCCTGGCGAGCGATAGCGAGCCTGTAATTTAAGAGGAACCGGCCTTCGGCCGGGACATTTTTCTACCGAAAAATGTACAAATTTATCTTGAAAGGGACTCAAGGGGGTGTAATTTTAAGCTTGATGGAGGTTTAGGGAACAAACTAAATACCTCCCCTTGAGAATTATGACGCATTCTACCAGTATATTTTGGCTACCCTTATTCAGCTTAGAAAGGTCTGCTGGAGTCAGATGCATGCTTGAGTTGGTTTTAACCCATTACATTCCTAGAGGTCCTTCCTCAGCTGCATAATATCGTTTAATGGTAGCCAAAGGAAACTGCTACAATGTGTGATAATCCTCAAGGAGTTAAGCTACCGATTTACGCGTAATAGATCTGAGGAGAAACGGTGATTATAACCCGCGACTTAACCCCTTCAGGAGCATCACGCCTTTTGACTGTATTCTGGCTATCACTAGACATTTTTAGACAGCTTAGGAAGGATCTATGGGAATGGACAATGGTAAAAACTGTCTCAACTGACCTTTTGACTTCCATAAACCTTCCTTAATCTGATCGTCATATAATAGCCAGAAAACAGATCAGAAACGCGTAATCGGATATGGAAAGGGTTGAATCGAATGAGTATCGTGTGTTATATAGAGGGGTTGGTGATTCTCGGTTCTCTCGCTCCACACCTGCTCTGTCTGGCTCCCTGGTGGCTGGCTCCTGGGGTCATTATAAGAGAGAGAGAGAGAGAGACGCAAAGATAGTGGCAGAAAACGTGGAAGGGTTGATGAGAGAGAGAGAGAGAGAGAGAGAGAGAGAGAGAGCAGGCAAACGGGGAAGGGTTGATGAGAGAGAGAGAGAGAGAGAGACGCAAATATAGTGGCAGAAAACGGGGAAGGGTTGATGAGAGAGAGAGAGAGAGACGCAAAGATAGTGGCAGAAAACGTGGAAGGGTTGATGAGAGAGAGAGAGAGAGAGAGAGAGAGAGACGCAAAGATAGAGGCAGAAAACGTTGAAGGGTTGAGAGAGAGAGAGAGAGACGCAAAGATAGAGGCAGAAAACGTGGGGGATGAGAGAGAGAGAGAGACGCAAAGATAGTGGCAGAAAACGTGGAAGGGTTGATGAGAGAGAGAGAGACGCAAAGCTAGTGGCAGAAAACGTGGAAGGGTTGATGAGAGAGAGAGAGAGAGAGAGAGACGCAAAGATAGAGGCAGAAAACGTTGAAGGGTTGATGAGAGAGAGAGAGAGAGACGCAAAGATAGAGGCAGAAAACGTGGAAGGGTTGATGAGAGAGAGAGAGAGAGAGACAGACGCAAAGATAGAGGCAGAAAACGTGGAAGGGTTGATGAGAGAGAGAGAGAGACGCAAAGATAGTGGCAGAAAACGTGGAAGGGTTGATGAGAGAGAGAGAGAGAGAGAGAGAGACGCAAAGATAGAGGCAGAAAACGTGGAAGGGTTGATGAGAGAGAGAGACGCAAAGATAGAGGCAGAAAACGTGGAAGGGTTGATGAGAGAGAGAGAGAGAGAGAGAGAGAGAGAGAGAGAGAGAGAGAGAGAGAGAGACGCAAAGATAGAGGCAGAAAACGTGGAAGGGTTGATGAGAGAGAGACGCAAAGATAGTGGCAGAAAACGTGGAAGGGTTGATGAGAGAGAGAGAGAGAGAGAGAGAGAGAGAGAGAGAGACGCAAAGATAGAGGCAGAAAACGTGGAAGGGTTGATGAGAGAGAGAGACGCAAAGATAGAGGCAGAAAACGTGGAAGGGTTGATGAGAGAGAGCGAGAGATGGTAGGAGGAAGAGTGATAGTAAAAATGCCAAGTCACACGGGGGGGAGAGAGAGAGAGAGAGTGAGTGAGTGAGTGAGAGAGAGAGAGAGAGAGAGAGAGAGAGAGATAAGAGATAAGAGATAGAGATGTAGATGGTGGGAGGAAGACTGATAGTAAAAATACCAAGTGACACGGACAGTTATGGGGTAAATATTGAAGCGGAAATAAACCCATGAAGGAAGAGGCACTGCTGCGGAGATGTGGAAGTTGGTCAGGTTAGAGTGTGGTGCGGATCAATCGTCTTACAACTATGGGTTAAGGGGAGGTATTTAGTTTGTTCCCTAGACCTCCATCAAGCTTAAAATTATTACACCCCTTGAGTCCCTTTCAAGATAAATTTGTACATTTTTCGGTAGAAAAATGTCCCGGCCGAAGGCCGTTTCCTCTTAAATTACAGGATCGCTATCGCTCGCCAGGATAAAATCGACACCTGAATGGCACGAAAGGTCTTAAAATTGACAGAAATGGGTCGAAGGTTCTTAAAATCGTCAAAATAATGGGGCGAAGGTCTTAAAATTAGAAAAGTAATGGGGCTAAACATGAGGGAGAAAGGAGTCAAGAAAAAAGTCCCTCAAGTGGAAATCTCCCCTTAAGGGGGGATGGGCGTATTTATTTGCTCATGTATTTAGCTTTCTATGTTTTGTCCTCCTTAGACCTCCAACAAGCTTAAGAAAAACGCTCCCTAGACCCCCCTTCAAGATAAATTTGTAAATTTTTCGGTAGAAAAATGTCTCGGCCGAAGGCCGATTCCTGTTAAAATTTCAGGCTCGCTGTCGCTCGCCAGGAAAAAATCGACACCTAAATGGCACGAAAACTTAATATTGACAAAGAATTGGGTGCGAAAGGTCTTTAAATCGCCAAACGTCTTAAAATCTCAAAACTAATGGGGCTAAACATGAAGGAGAAGATGGACCAGAAAAACGACCCCTCTCCCCTTAATTTAGTTAGGAGAGGACGGGGGGGGGGGGGGGGGAATGACGAAATGACCAACCTAGAGGGATAGAAGGTGAAGAAAGAGAGGTGAATAGGAAATGAATGGCGTGGAGAAGTAATTGTAAAGACAACATGATGAGACTAAGAATATACAAACTATATCAAACAAATTCTCCTATTCATCGAGACTGAGAAAGGGGCGAGGGAACGGAAAAGTGGTCCCAGATCCTAAGAATTTGGAACCCTTAGGGGGAGGTTTTTAGTTTGTTTTCTACTCCTCCAGCAATTTTAAAATTTCACCCCCTTGACCCTCTTTCAAGATAAATTTGTACATTTTTCGGTAGAAAAATTTCCCGGCTGAAAGCCGGTTCCTCTTATATTACAGGCTCGCTACCGCCCGCCAGGATAAAATCGACACCTAAATGGCACGAAAGGTCTTAAAATTGACAGAAATGGGTCGAAAGTTCTTAAAATCGTCAAAATAATGAGGCGAACGTCTTAAAATTAGAAAAGCAATGGGGCTAAACATGAGGGAGAAAGGAGTCAAGAAAAAAATCCCTCAAGTGGAAATCTCCCCTTAACCCTTTGTAGGGGAAGTGACCAAAGTTGATCGTGCGAGGGATCGAGCAAATCTGGACCTATGAGCTTGCACTATCTCCAAAAACACTCCGTCCCACAAAGGGTTAATTAATTAAATCTAGTTTCTGTTCGGACTCTGTCTCGAGTCGGCCACCCCAACAATGGGGTACCCTATATGTACATACATATACTGTACATACAACTATTAGTAGTAGTAGTAGTAGTAGTAGTAGTAGTAGTAGTGGTTTAGGGTCCAAAGACGGGATGCACAGGCTGAGTGGTAAAAAAAAAAAAAAAAAAAAAAAAAAAAGTAGTAGTAGTAGTAGTAGCATAGTTATTATAATTAGTATTAATATTGTTGTTATTATCATAATCGAAAAACCTCAATAATATAGTGAACAAAGGAAACAGTGTAGAAACCCAAGGCAAAACTATACCAGGCAAGCTTGACAGGGCAGAATAGAAGGAAGGCTTAATGAGAAAGGAACACATAAGACATGCAAATAACACAGGCGAACACGAGAGGCAAAAACCAGAACAGGTTACTTGAATGTTAGGATAAGGTCGATGGAAGAGGAGGAGGATACAGAGAGAGAGAGAGAGAGAGAGAGAGAGAGAGAGAGAGAGAGAGAGAGAGAGAGAGAGAGAGAGGACAGTACACTCCAGACTAGTTCTTCTCTGTACGATACACGGGGGGGGGGGGGGGGGGGGGGACAACATGCTGGACTACAGATTGCCAACTTTCAGTTCATTTTACACAAACACATATATATATATATATATATATATATACCTATATATATATATATATATATATATATATATATATATATATATACTGGTATATATATATATATCTGTGTATATACTGTATATATATATATATATATATATATATATATATATATATATATATATATATATATAACTCTAAGGTAAATGCAACTCAGGTTTCAGTAATAGGACTAAATATATTCTCAAAGTTGGGTATGCTGTTCTCTAACTCAACAAAATGTAACTTGAAACCATCTTGTAACTCATGTATATATGCATGGTCATTTTCAGCTTGGCATTTCAAAGACTACAGAGAGAAGAGAGAGTGAGCTTAAATTAGAAATAACAATTGAACAATATTATAAATTGGCTTAAATTTAGCAAAGCTAGTTTAAGATACAAAGAAAGAGCTGAATTTTGCCAAACATAATCAATAAATAGAAGCCAGTTAAGCCGGTATCACACGAGCGGTTTTTCGCTCAACATTTATCCTCAACACTGGTCTGGCAGCTTATGAGGCCAACATTTACTGTATTTCTGTCACTTAAGTTCATCTACCATCAGTCTAGTTTCCGATTCCAGTGCAAAATATTCAAGAAATATTGCCATAAAAATGTTGATCATCGAATGTTGACTATAAAAGCTCTCGTGTGATACCGGCTTTAAAGAGAGAGAGAAAGAAGTGAACATGATAATGCTGAGTAGCCTACCTTGAAGGCCCCCTTCTCCCTCATGTTTAACCACATTAGTTTGGCGATTTTAAGACCTTTTGCCCTATTTTTGTCAATGTTTAGACCTTTCGTGCCATTTAAGTGTCGATCGTTTTCCTGGCGTGCGATAGCGAGCCTGTAATTTAGGAGTATACGCCGGGACATTTTTCTACTGAAGAATATGCACATTTCTCTCAAAGGGTGTTTTGTTAAGCTTGGTGGAGGTCTAGGGAGGAAACTGAAATAATAATAAATGGGCTGCAGACCAAGGATAACGAGTCCCATCGACCCGGGTTTTTTTATAAGGTTGCCTCCCCTAGATGGGTTGCCGACCAAGGCTGCCGAGTTCCATCCACCTCTCTCTGCTGCACATATATAGTTTTTCTTCTCATTTTAGCACATGTGAGCCTACTTATTTCAGCCATCAACCTGCCTCCCACTTTTATCACCAGCACCCTCTGCCACCATCCTTAAGGGGGTACTACTTCCTTTTTCTATACCTCCTTCTCCCTCATGTTTAGCATATTAGTTTTTTTGAGGTTTTCAAACGTTCGTTCCGCTAGTTTGGCAATTTTGAGACCTTTCGCCCTATTGCGTTGTCAATTTCAAGACCTTTCGTGCCATTTAGGTGTTGATTTTTTCCTGGCGAGCGATAGCAAGCCTGTAATTTTAGGAGGAATCGGCCTTCGGCCGGGATTTTTTTTCTCGAAAAATGTACAAATCTATCTTGAAGGGGGTTCTAGGGGGTGTTTTTCTAAGCTTGATGGAGGAAACTAAAAAATAAATAAATAAATGAATTAATTTGACGGAGGTCTAGCGAGGAAACTAAAAATAAATGAATAATTGAATTAATAAATTAATAAAATAATTAATAACCCCCAAAACCGGCCACTATCCCCTTAAGCGTCACACGTCTCCGTCACCAGCCGTAAGGGCAGATTTCCACTTGTGTGTTTTTTCTGGACCCCTTTCTCCCTCATGTTAAGACCCATTGATTTTGAGATTGTATGACCTTCGCCCCATTAGTTTGGCGATTTTAAGAACTTTCGCCCCATTTCTATCAATTTTAAGACCTTTCATGCCATTTTTAGGTGTCAATTGTTTTCCTGGCGAGCGATAGCGAGCCTGTAATGTAAGAGGAACTGGCCTTTGGCCAGGACGTTTTTCTACCGAAAAATTTACAAATTTGTCTTGAAAGGAGGTCTAAGGGGTGTAATTTTAAGCTTGATGGAGGTCTAGGGAACAAACTAAATACCTCCACATAAGCTTGCTGGTAGTTAATCCGTGCAGGGTTTTTTTTGGTTTAACTCTGGCTTGACTCCGTGGTTCCCAGAATCAGTCTCCTCTCATCTCTGTGCTTTTCTTGTCACCCCCTTGTTTCTCATACGCTGCTCTTGTTTATTGCTCTCTTACCTCTTTCCTTCCTTCCTTCTCTCTCTTTCTCTCTCTCTCTCTCTCTCTCTCTCTCTCTCTCTCTCTCTCTCTCTCACTGTCCTCTACTAACTTCCTAATCCTGCCACGGACATTAGTTCCAGGGCAGTAATTCCCTTTCCAATGTTCCCTTACCCACTCTAAACCACTGTTTGGACACTTGATCCTCAGTGTTTTGGAGGACAAGCAACCTAGAAGGGTCACTAGACCTGTTGTTGCTTGATTTCCTTTGTACTCCTTTGTACTCAACCCCCTCTAGGGAAATCCTGTTATCTCTAGTCAACCTTGTCGCATCTCTCTCTCTTTC
This sequence comes from Paralithodes platypus, assembly GCA_032716605.1. Lineage (NCBI taxonomy): Eukaryota > Metazoa > Arthropoda > Malacostraca > Decapoda > Lithodidae > Paralithodes > Paralithodes platypus. The sequence goes on from CM064543.1 coordinate 2,665,835, forward strand.
TCTCTCTCTCTCTATCTCTATCTCTATCTCTATCTCTCTCTCTATCTCTCTATCTCTCTCTCGCTCTCGCTCTCCCTCTCACTCTCGCTCTCGCTCTCGCTCTCTCTCTCTCTCTCTCTCGCTCTCTCTCTCTCTCTCTCTCTCTCTCTCTCGCTCTCTCTCTCTCTCTCTCTCTCTCTCTCTTTCTCTCTCTTTCTCTTCTCTCTCTCTCTCTCTCTCTCTCTCTCTCTCTCTCTCTCTCTCTCTCTCTCTCTCTCTCTCTCTCTCTCTCTCTCTCAACCCCCTATAGGGAAATCCTGTTATCTCTAGTCAACCTTGTCGCAAAACTTCTTGCTACTTGACAGCCGAATGAGTGTTTACTCTTAACCTCTCCAACTTTATGTCAAGAGGGAGAAGGGTACGGGAGATAGGGCTGTGGGGGTGGGAGAAGGTGTGGGTACGTGATAGGGCTGTGGGTGGGGGTAGGAGATGGTGTGGGTACGGGAGATAGGGCTGTGGGTGGAGGGTGTGTAAGGGTGGTGTGGGGGTGGGGGATGGTGTGGGTACGTGATGTGGGTGGTGGGGGTGTAAGGGTGGTGTGGGGGTGGGGATGGTGTGGGTACGTGATAGGGCTGGGGGTGTAAGGGTGGTATGGGGGTGGGGGATGGTGTGGGTACGGGAGATAGGGCTGTGGGTGGTGGGGGTGTAAGGGTGGTGTGGGGGATGGTGTGGGTACGGGAGAGAGGGCTGTGGGTGGTGAGGGTGTAAGGGTGGTGTGGGGGGTGGGGGATGGTGTGGGTACGGGAGATAGGGCTGTGGGTGGTGGGGGTGTAAGGGTGGTATGGGGTGGGGGATGGTGTGGGTACGAGAGATAGGGCTGTGGGTGGTGGGGGTGTAAGGGTGGTGTGGGGGTGGGGGATGGTGTGGGTACGGGAGAAAGAGCTGTAGGTGGTGGGGGTGTAAGGGTGGTATGGGTGTGGGGGATGGTGTGGGTACGTGAGATAGGGCTGTGGGTGGGGGGGGTGTAGGGGTGGTGGGGGGGTGGGGGATGGTGTGGGTACGTGATAGGGCTGTGGGTGGAGGGGGTGTAAGGGTGGTATGGGGGTGGGGGATGGTGTGGGTATGTGATAGGGGTGTCGGTGGTGGGGGTGTAAGGGTGGTATGGGGGTGGGGGATGGTGGGGGTATGTGAGGGGGGTGGGGGTGGTGGGGGTGTAGGGGTGGTATGGGGGTGGGGGATGGTGTGGGTATGTGATAGGGCTGTGGGTGGTGGGGTGTAAGGGTGGTATGGGGGTTGGGGATGGTGTGGGTATGTGATAGGGCTGTGGGTGGTGGGGGTTGTAAGGGTGGTATGGGGGTGGGGGATGGTGTGGGTATGTGATAGGGCTGTGGGTGGTGGGGGTGTAAGGGTGGTATGGGGGTGGGGGATGGTGTGGGTACGTGATAGGGCTGTGGGTGGTGGGCGTGTAAGGGTGGTATGGGGGTGGGGGATGGTGTGGGTATGTGATAGGGCTGTGGGTGGTGGGGGTGTAAGGGTGGTATGGGGGTGGGGGATGGTGTGGGTACGGGAGATAGGGCTGTGGGTGGTGGGAGTGTAAGGGTGGCGTTGTGTGGGGTTGGGGGAGATGGTGTGGGTATGTTATAGGGCTGTGGGTGGTGGAGCAAGGTTGTTGTGTGGTTGTGTGGGTGGGTACGTGATAGAGCTGTGTGGATGAAATAAGGTTGTAGGGAAGGTATAGCTCTGTTGGAGGTGGTGGTGTGGAGTCATCATAGGGCAGTAGAATGTGGGGTGTGTGGATGGTGCTTGTGTGTGTACGCTATAGAACTGTGGGTATGGGGCAGGACTCTGACTGGTGTTGTGGGTTATGATATATGAATGAATGTTACTGTGGGAAATACTGTGGGTACCGTATGTCTTTGTGGAGCCGGCCTAGGATAAAAACTATATATAATACAAAATAAAGAGTTGGTGATGTGATAGGTCTGTGGGTAGTGGGTGTTGTGGGGATAGGATCATGTATGTGGAGATAGGTTCGAGTGTAAATAAAGATGGGTATTGATAGGGCTAGGGGTACGGAATGTGTGTGTGTGTGTGTAAGGGACGGGTGTAAATAGGGGCTAGGGTGTAGATAGAGGCGTGTGGGCATATAGGGGAGTGTTTAAATAGGATTATGTATTTAGATAGGAGAAAGTGTAAGGGACCCCGCCGTTGTGGGATTACCTTAAGGGGAGATGGGTCTTTTTTTTTTTTTTGGGGGGGGGGGTCTATTAATTAATTTATTATTTTATTTCGTTGTTTCCTCGCTAGACCTCCATCAAGCTTAGAAAAATACCGCTTAGACCCCCCCTTCAAGATAAATTTGTAAATTTTTCGGTAGAAAAATGTCCCGGCCGAAGACTCGCTATTGCTCGCCAGGAAAATATCGACACCTAAATGGAACGAAAAGTCTTATAATTGACAACGAAATGGGGCGAAAGGTGTTCAAATCGCCAAAGATATGGACCGAACGTCTTGTAATCTTAAAGCAAATGGGACTTCACACGAGGGAGAAAGGGGACCAGAAAAAACGACCCATCTCCCCTTATCACAGTGGGGGGGGGGGGGGGGGGTTTAAACCGAAGTCGGTATTCCAATATTGGGGTTGGCAGCCAGATTGCCTTTATTGGTTTGAGTGTCCATCTTCTCCGTGGACTACTACGCACTTCCGTTCTTTACCAGGGGGTTTATAGGGTCGTATAGCCTCCACAGCCCCTTTAACTACGAAGTGTAAGGACTGAAAATAACAATATATATCTACGTATCTATATACTCTGGCACATACGGTTTTTTTTTTTTTTTTTTTTTAGGGTGTTTTTTTTTTTTTTTTTTTTTTTTTTTTTTTTTTTTTTTTCCCCCCCCCAACTTACTTCCTCTCGGGCATAGGCTGAGAGCCTTAACATTCACCGCTTTACAATGAACAGTGAAGCCCATGAGGTCTTGTTCCAGTCTAGGGAGTGAGACATGTGAAGCACGTAGAGTACAACGAGCACCTGCCATCTTGCCTTCACATGAGGCACGGTGCTCACTCATGGCCCGAAACGACCCCATCTCGGAAGCCACCTCGCTCCCGTGCTTCACTGTCTCACTCCCTACACTCGGACTCTCACACTTACACACACACAACGCCACCTGTTGAGCAGATAAATATGGAAGGCATACATTGAAAAATAAAGTGGGGTGGCGTTCTGGAGATATATAGTTTTGTATGAAGGTACATCAGATTGTAAAACACATGTTGCAAGAACCTGTGCTGTATTGATGTCTATCAGATGTTGAATAGGGTGGGTAAGTGTAGGAACATGTTTGTATATCTCACTCAAAAAGAAGAAATCGTGTGTAAATATTGCTGATACCAATTATTGATCAAAACATAAATTGGTGGCGAGACGTCACTTATTAGGCCGATTGTACATGTACATACATAGAGGGATAGTGTACGGTTGATTTAGGTGTACAGTACGTGATGTGTACAGGTGTGTATTATGTAACAGGTGTGTGGCTGTCAATAGAAAGAGGTGTGTGTGTGTGTGTGTGTGTGTGTGTGTGTGTGTGTGTGTGTGAGAGAGAGAGAGAGTGTGGTTGTGAATAGAAAGAGGCGTAGAGGTATGTGTGTGTGTGTGTGTGTGTGTGTGAATAGAAAGAGGCGTAGAGGTATGTGTGTGTGTGTGTGTGTGTGTGTGTGTTTCATGTTCATAACTTATATACCGATGTGGATGATGCCGAGATGGTGGTGTATGTAGTAGTTGTTTTGCATTCATGGTGCATTGTTCAGTCGGGGTTAAGGGGAGGTTTTTTAGAAGGGTCTCTAGATATCCATCAAGCTTAAGATCACACCCCCTTGAGCCCCTTTCAAGATAAATGTGTATATTTTTCGGTAGAAAAATGTCCCGGATGAAAGCCGGTTCCTCTTAAATTCAGGCTCGCTATCGCTCGCCAGGATAAAATCGACACCTAAATAGCACGAAAGGTCTTAAAATTGAAAAAAATGGGTCGAAATTTCTTAAAATCGTCAAAATAATGGTGCGAACGTCTTAAAAATAGAAAATAAATGGGGCTAAACATGAGGGAGAAAGGAGTCAAGAAAAAAAATCCCTCAAGTGGAAATCTCCCCTTAAGCATATTTGTGCATTGTTTGGTGTAATAATATGCGGGAGTACCGGTCATTGGTTTTCACGAATCAACACTTTATTTATTGTGTTTATGTATTGAGTTTGGTTGCAAAGAGTTGTTAATGTAGCCTATTCATGGTCACGGCTGTACATTTTTGTATGATCTTAAGGGGAGGGATTTAGTTTGTTCCCTAGACCTCCATCAACCTTAAAATTACACCCCCTCGAGTCCCTTTCAAGATAAATGTGTACATTTTTCGGTAGAAAAATGTCCCGGCCGAAGGCCGATTCCTCTTAAATTACAGACTCGCTATCGCTCGCCAGGATAAAATAGACACCTGAATTGCACGAAAGGTCTTAATATGGGGTTAAACTTCTTAAAATTGCCAAACTAACGGGGCAAACATCTTAAAATCTCAAAAGCAATGGCGCTAGACATGAGGGAGAAAGGGGTCAAGAAAAAAGTCCCTCAAGTGGATATCTCCCCTTAAGTTTAGGCCTAATCATGGTAATATAATTGTGAATGTTGCAATATGTTGTATGTTGGTAATGGAAAGCTTACATTTCTTATAAAGTCTAGACGAGGGGTTGAGATGTGGTATGTGGTGAAAGGAACAATTATACTGAATATTGGGCGTGGTTTGGGTAGCTAAGAATGTGAAAACTTTGTGCTGATGATACATTTATGCTAATCGTACGGTCAGCTACAGATTGACGTTAAACCTGGTGCAGATAAACAATAGAGATACATTGCCGGAGGTTTTGTTAATGAATGGAAGTGTGTTGAACTGCATAGTTGGTATTTTTGATAATATACCGGTATAGAGATGTACAAAGGAGTACAAAGGAAATCAAGCAACAACAGATCTAGTGACCCTTCTAGGTTGCTTGTCCTCCAAAACACTGAGGATCAAGTGTCCAAACAGTGGTTTAGAGTGGGTAAGGGAACATTGGAAAGGGAATTACTGCCCTGGAACTAATGTCCGTGGCAGGATTAGGAAGTTAGTAGGGGACAGATGGGTTAGTAACTGAGGGGGGGATAAAATAAAGTTATTCATTTACAAACGCAGTCAGTCGCGGGTTTGATGCGAGATATTTGTCTAGGCGGAGTTTAAATGAATCAACGGTGAAGAATATGTGTGTAATATATGTGTGTATATTAATGTGAATGAAGAAGGTTCCCGTGATGCTTAACAGGTTTAATATTATTGTGAATCATGATATTGCATTACAAAACTGTTGGGAGACATATAGGTACTATATTTTTTATCTATTCATGAATAATGCCGTCGTAGAGAAAATTTGATTAAAAACATGTAGAGAATATACAGATACGGTAATACATCAAGATATATAGAGGAATGCATTGCATGGATAGTGTACACTAATAAATGTCTGCAGATGTGAATGATCCCCCCCCCCCTCTCTAGCGCGATCAGCGATATCTCTCTCTTCTCACTCTCTCGTGTCTCTCTTTCTCGCTCTTTCTCACTCTCGCTTTCTCTTTCTGCTCTTTCTCTCCTCGAGAGGCTCTCTCCGCTCTCACTCTCTCTCTCTCTCTCTCTCTCTCTCTCTCTCTCTCTCTCTCTCTCTCTCTCTCTCTCTCTCTCAGCCCATATTATAGCCTGTCTTATGACGTACACTGAACGTTGCAGTAATGGCTATATATAATCATTATTTGTAAACACCACACGCGCTGCGTTTCCCTTGATGCCCAAATATTAGGGAAAATCTAAACAAACATTGACTTAACTTCCCCTTCACTCCCTCAAATCTAAACAAACATTGACTTAACTTCCCCTTCACTCCCTCAAATCTAAACAAACATTGACTTAACTTCCCCTTCACTCCCTCAAATCTAAACAAACATTGACTTAACTTCCCCTTCACTCCCTCAAATCTAAACAAACATTGACTTAACTTCCCCTTCACTCCCTCAAATCTAAACAAACATTGACTTAACTTCCCCTTCACTCCCTCAAATCTAAACAAAAACATTGACTTAACTTCCCCTTCACTCCCTCAAATCTAAACAAACATTGACTTAACTTCCCCTTCACTCCCTCAAATAATTATAGCCGAAGAAAGTGCTGTACAAATTATGAAAACAAAATATTTATCTTTAACTTAGTTTATGCCTCACTGCCTTAGATGTTCTGATTAATCCATTGAGGATTATGACGCGTTTTGGCTTTTCGGTGATGTAGCCGGCAATTACCGTCTCCCCTTGAGCAAGGGAGATGGGTAATGGTATATGATTGATTAAAGAAGGTCAAGCGCTTGTGAATCCTGGAAGGAGGAGATACGGGCGTTAGATAAGTAACCAGACGATTATTATTATTATTATTATTATTATTTGTATTAGTATTAATATTATTATTATTATTATTCATCCCCGGTGAGTCGGTGTTTCCTGTCGGATCCATTGCACACCACTTGAACTCTATTTGTGTTGATAATTCCTTTTATTTATTTTATTCCCCTGCGAGTTTCAGCTTCCTTTACGCGCCCTATTATATGTACCGACAGACTTATCCCCCTGCTCCCTTTGTCTACCCCCCCCCCCCCCCCTCTCCCCCTTGCTGGTGTTTATTGAGAGTTGACAGGGCCGCGTCACAGTTAAAGCGATGGGTTCCGCGGCGCCCTCTGGAAACACATATTGCGGTGCCCTTCATCATATGTGTGTGTGTAAGAGAGAGTGTGTGTGAGAGAAAGAGATATTTATGGAAACACATATAGCGATGCCCTTCATCCTCTGTGTGTGTGTGTGTGTGATACAGAGAGAGAGAGAGAGAGAGATATGGAAACATATAGCGATGCCCTTTATCCTCTGGTGTGTGTGTGTGTGATAGAGAGAAAGAGATATTTATGGAAACACATATTGCGGTGCCCTTCATCATATGTGGGTGTGTGTGTGTGTGTGTGTGTGTGTGTGTGTGTGTGTGTGTGTGTAAGAGAGAGTGTGTGTGAGAGAAAGAGATATTTATGGAAACACATATAGCGGTGCCCTTCATCCTCTGTGTGTGTGATAGAGAGAGAGAGAGAGAGAGATATGGAAACATATAGCGGTGCCCTTCATCCTCTGTGTGTGTGTGTGTGTGATAGAGAGAGAGAGAGAGAGAGAGAGAGAGAGAGAGAGATATATGGAAACACATTTAGCGGTGCCCTTCATCCTCTGTGTGTGTGTGTGTGTGTGTCTGTGAGAGAGAGAGAGAGAGAGAGAGAGAGAGAGAGATATGGACGAGACGGGGAAAGGGGAACACAAGCGGAAAGAGGGCATCTGGGGAAAGGATTTGAAAAAAATGAGAGAGTGAGAGTGGGGGACTGTTAATCAATATATTCTGGCAACTATTAGGCGATTTGTTAAAGCTTATGAAGGACATCTACCCATTAAAAGGCTACAGACTATCTCAATGACTCCTTTTAGCTGCCATTTATATTCTCTAAGCTCTACAAAATCGTCTAAATGTAGCTGAATCCAAGAAAAAAAAAGAAAGACGTCTATCTCGGTACTCTGAAGGGGTTTTTAATGAAAGTTTATAGAGCAGTTTGTGAATGAAAGTTTTTTAGAGAGAAAGGAGAGAAAAAGAGTGTTTTGATGTGATTGAGTGGAGTCTCGGGGAAAACCTGAAAATGCGTTTGTTTTTTGGGTGTCCGGTGTTTGGGCGTTTACAGAGTGAGTTTATAGCCAGGCCAGAAATTGTCTTTAGTTGGTGTGTGAATAGATCAGGGACGATTAAATTTAGCTCGACTATATGACCGGAGGTGAGGAGCGGGGAAAATAAAAAACGAGGGAGTGGGACGCATGGAGGGAGGACTTATGAAGATTTATAATTTGCGTGGGTGAGGCATGATGAAGGGCAGGGGAACATTGATTGGCTGGAAAGAGGAAGTGTGGGAAAGTGTGAGAGAGGGAAGGATTGGGAGAGGTTATAGATGGACATGGGTTTATACTTGATGAATACTATAAATACTATAAAATATACTATAGGACGGAGAAACAATAAATAAATGAATAGACCAAAATTAGAAAGTGTGAGTTCGTTTATAGATAGGTACAGGAAACTAAACGATAAATGAAGCTATAATGACGGAGAGAGCAAGGAAATTGAAACACAAAATAGAGTGGGACTGCATGGAGGCAAGGTGTCACGAAAGCAGTTCATTAGTTTTAGACCTTATCATTATAATATATGTAAAGGTAAAATTATGGTTTATAGTTCAAATAATGTCTTTGGAAGTGATATAATGTCCGGAAAAATGCTGTTTCGTGTTAATTTTCTTATATTCTTTCTCATATTTATTCAATCTTCAAAGAAAATTGCTCTGGTTTGCATGGAGGAAGGAGATTATGAAGATTTATAATTTGCGTGGGTGAAGGGAAGGAACATTGATTGGCTGGAAGGGGGCAAGGTAGGGGAACGGGACATGAAGTAGGGGAGAGAGAGAGAGAGAGAGAGAGAGAGAGAGATATATATAAGAGAGAGAGAGGAGGAGGGAGACGAGGAGTTAGAGTGTTAGCGATGTTTGTTTTTTTGTTTTTGTTTTGTTGGTTAGCATCTTTTTTCGTTAAAACCTTTTCTTTCATTTTCCCAATGAGGCATTACAATTGGAACACCTGAATTTGTAATAACCGACACACTCGAAAAAAAAGTTTAACATATGGGGTGGTTGTTGTGAGGTGTGTGTGTTGGCGGGTCCTCTTGTTGCTCTCTGTTGTGGGTCGTGTGTGTTGTGTGTGTGTGTGTGTGTGAGAGAGAGAGTGAGAGAGAGGCACTAGGTTTGCACCCAGTCACATACCCACTCATACATATTGACTGCTAATTCCGCGTGTGTCTCCCCCTCCTCCAATTTATCACTTTAATGGCGGAAATTCTCGTCCATTATTCATCCTCTGCCTTCGCTTCCTTTCCTCCACCTCTATTATCGACTTTGTTAGCCACTCCCCACACCCGCTCTTCCCCCCACCCCCCCATCCCATTCTATTAAATTAGTTATTAGTTGAATTGTTTGGCTTTTTCTTTACTCTTGTATTTTTGTGTTTATTTTTTAGTGAGCGGTGTTTCTGTGTACCGTATTCAATTTTTCTCTCTCTCTCATCCTCTCTCTCTCTCTCTCTCTCTCTCTCTCTCTCTCTCTCTCTCTCTCTCTCTCTCTCTCTCTCTCTCTCTCTCTCTCTCTCTCATTCGTAATTGATTGCAATGTATGGCTTTCGTTTAATCGCGTTCTTTTGTCTTCATTTAGCGGAGTTCCTATGCATCGGCTTTGCTTCTCTCTCTCTCTCTCTCTCTCTCTCTCTCTCTCTCTCTCTCTCTCTCTCTCTCTCTCTCTCTCTCTCTCTCTCTCTCTCTCTCTCTCTCTCTCTCTCTCTCTCTGTTCACCCCCTCCACCTCATTAGTGATTAGGTGAAATATATGTCTTTCGTTTAATCTCGTTCTTGGTTTATTGAGCGAGTTTTCCGTGCATTCTATATTGCTTGTTGTTTGTTGTCTTGGAAACTAACGTAGTCTTGGTATTATTATTACCAGGTATTTGTTTTAGTATTGATTTATTTTGTTTAGTTTTTACCTATCTATTTATCTTTCTTTGTACTGTCTATTCTGTTTAGCTATATATATATATATATATATATATATATATATATATATATATAATAATAATAATCTTCTGGTTACTTATATAGCGCCCGTATCTCCTCCTTCGAGGATTCACAAGCGCTTGGCTTTCTTTAGTCTACCAGAGACCATTACCCATCCCCCTTGCTCATGGGGAGACGGTAACCGCCGGCTATATCCCAGAAAAACTTTTCAATCTGAGCGGGGATTGAACGCGAGACCTCGAGATGGGAATCAGGCACGCTGTCAACTGAGCCAGCCGGACGGCTATACAGTATATATATATATTAATCCATCTGTCTCTCTCTCTCTCATATATATATTTATATATATATATATATATATATTATTTTATTTTATCTCATATCTTTATTGTTACTACCATTGGTGATATAATTATATGTGTATATCATTTATTTCTGGTATTTTATGTTCTCCCTTATTCACAATCTATATACAGTATTTAGTTTCCATTATTGTCTTTATTTCTATCTCTCATCTTTATTCATGTTGTTTCTTCCGCCTACTTCACCTCCCCTTCTCAGTCCCCCATCTGTGCTCTTCCCAGAATGTATTGTCTTTATAATCATTCTAGGTAAGAGAGGAGCCACGTGGAGTCTATATATACTGTGGACGTATGGGAATTTCACCCTTACGTCATTATAACTCTTTCCGTTTCATCTCGATTTTGTCAATATGTTATGGTTAAGTTTAGACGATTTTCCACAGATTTGGAAGGCTGTTTAGGAATCGTATACATGGATCTCAACAGTTCCTTCCTAAACTTAATTTTCCTCCCTATGCTCCATCAAGCTTTGAAAAAGACCCCCAAGACCCACCTTCAATATTTATTTTTGCATTTTCGGTAGAAAAATACCCCGAAGGCAGTTCCTACTAAATTTCAGGTTATCTATTGCTCGCCAGGAAAAAGATTACACCTACATTGCACGAACTATTTGATAATCGCCAAACTAGTGGGGTGAATGTATTAAATTATCAAAACTAATGGGGCTAAGCATGTGTGAGAAGGGGGGGGGGGGGTCCAGAACAGTTTACCTTAGATCTTCTCATTGTGTTTGCTTCTCATCAGACAACTGTAGCAATCACACTGCTCTTGTTTCCCGAGTGTGCTAATGATTCCTTGTTAGTATTGGGAAGACAGACAGACATGATTGATATATAGGAGTCCTCCACCTTTCGCCTTATTAAGGAGAGGTTTCTAGTTTGTTTCCTACTCCTCCAGCAATCTTAAAATTTCACCCCCTAGACCCCCTTTCAAGATAAATTTGTACATTTTTCGGTAGAAAAATGTCCCGGCCGAAGGCCGATTACTCTTAAATTACAGGCTCGCTATCCCTCGCCAGGATAAAATCGACACCTAAATGGCACGAAAGGTCTTAAAATTGACAGAATGGGGCGGAAATTCTTAAAAATCACCAAACTAATGGGGCAAACATCTTAAAATCTCAAAAGCAATGGGGCTAGACATGAGGGAGAAAGGGGTCAAGAAAAAGTCCCTCAAGTGGAAATCTCCCCTTAAGAGAGGGAGAACTTCATGAACGTCCAATTTGTTGCACTCATACGATATAATGTTGACCTACTAGTGAATTATTGACTCTTATATAATGTTGACCTACTAGTGAATTATTGACTCTTATATAATGTTGACCTACTAGTGAATTATTGACTCTTATATAATGTTGACCTACTAGTGAATTATTGACTCTTATATAATGTTGACCTACAAGTGAATTATTGACTCTTATATAATCCCATTGATTTTGGCTACCTGCTAATCACAGTCTTCTTAATCCTGCCGTAATATTGTATATCTCAAAATGGCTAAACATGAAAACTTAACATTCCACAGCTATTACCACATTACCTCAAGTCCTCAACTCAATTCTGCACAAAGGACCATAACCCAGCAGATCCCAGCCCAAACATCTCTCGGCAATAGAAACACCACTCGGGGTCGCGGAGCATATTATCCAAACATCACAAGTTAAGGGATGGAAATGTTTCGAAACCAACGTTTTCAACCAATTAGGCCAAGATAAACACCGGGAAACACAGAAACAATTGAGCTGTAACAAGATTATTAATTAATAATGGAATGTAAATAATAGAAAGTTAGAAAGATAGTTGCGTTGGGATATTAGAGGTTTGGAGGTACCGTAGAGGATTTGGAGACTATTGGGAATATAAAGAAAACTAACTGTAAACTACAGTCAAATGTACGGTAGCGCTAATAAGTCATGTCTCAGCTGTCATTACGTTTGGATCACTCTGTGTTGTATTAATGCCTGTCAGATGTTGAATTGGGTGGGTAAGTGTAGGAACATGTTTGTATATCTCACTCGAAATTAATAAGTCAAGCTTAGATATTGCTGATATCAATTATTGATCAAAATATAATTGGTGCCGAGACATCACATATTTGGCCGACTGTAGCCCCCGCTTGTGTTGATTTCCGCCCGGTAACAGTGCCGCTTGATTGGGGTTTGGGAATCCATAAATCAAAGTGAGGCGGGGTGCAGGATTTAGGGGTGGCACCAAGACAAATGTGGTCCTGTTTCACCTGAGGGCGTTCATAACATCACAGACGGGGGGGGGGGGGGGGGGGGGGGGGGGGGGGGGGGGGGGGGTGACGTTGTTTAGGGCCCGGGTAGTTTACGAGGACACCAAGCTTGTGGTGTTATTTGGTGCTAGCGATTACACACTAGTGTGGGTCCTGCTGGGCCTTAGAGGGAGAGGCAGACCGAGAGTGAGGTGAAAGGATGGATTTTAGAGGCGTATGAATGAAAGCCGTGTTGGTTGGGAGGAACAATAAATAGATAGCAATAGTCTAGCAATAAATAGATAGATAGATTGATAATTAGATAGATAGCTAGCTAGATAGATAGATAGATAGATTAGGGCCATTACGCAAAGTTGTCCACACAAATCGTGGACAGCTTGTATATCCATTGTGTGAATGTAACCATCGTGACTAACCATGTGCTTATTATTTACTAAACAAGCCTAGCTTACTATAATTTGAGTTTGAGAGTACAAAAATCACGAGTCGGGTGAGTGTGATTTAGAGGGTACTGAGACAAATGGGTCCTGTTTCACCTGGTGGTGTTCATGTGTGTGTGTGTCAGTCTGTCTGCCTGCCTGCCTCTGTGTGTGTGTGTGTGTTTGTGTGTGTGTGTGTGTTTATGAACCCTCTTGTTTATGATGACGGATATCATACTAATATTTAGCAGGTCGTACACTGTCAAATTGTACGTTCAAATATAACAAATAATGGTCAACACAAATGACTAATGGTCGGTGCATCTGGTTAAATTCTAACACATGAACGATAGGAACAAAACGCGTACCGGTATCATATTTGTTACATGTAAACACACACATTTATAGCATACCCCTGTTATGCGTATATTCCATGTCAAACAAGCTAACCCCTTCAGCACCATGAGTGAGGAATCAATCACTATAGTCTGTTCATTAAAGGTTGGGCAGAAATCGTAACCTCTAACCTCTGTAACTCAAAAAGGACTAGAATAATCAAGCCAATTTTTCTACCAAATACGAAGACTTGGCCAAGGAATAGGTGTGGAAATTGGCAGGTAATTTGCTCTAGCCCTTTATGAGTTACAGAGGTTAGAGGTTACGATGTCTGCCCAACCTAGAATGAACGGACAATATAGAAGGGGTTGTTATACACACAAATTGGCCCAAACCTCTCTTGCACCCAACTGGTCTGGTGTGTGGTGTTCGGGCACGTCGTAACTCACATCTTGCACATTATTATTAGTGTAAGGATTTTATATTACGTCAACATCCGCCACACCTTTAAGGCCAGATTTTCACTTGTGGTGTTTTTTTTTCTCGGGATCCCTTTCTCTCTCATGTTTAGCCCTCTTAGTTTGGATATTTTAAGACGTTTGCCTAATTATTTTGGCGATTTTCAGACCTTTCGTCCTATTTATGTGTCGATTTTTTTCTTGGCGAGATATAGCGAGCCTGTAAATTACGAGGAACCGGCCTTTGACCACATCCATCTCGAAGGGGGGTCGAGGAACCGGCCTCTGACCACATCCATCTCGAAGGGGGTTCTTGGAGGCTTGGTGGAGCTGTAAGGAGCACAAATGTTAGTTTCCTGTTTCCTTTTCCCTTATAGTTTTTTAAGGCCCGATCATCTGAATGGGATTAACAGGTTTGTGTATCTGTGTAAGCTAACTCACGAAGGTTAGGTCAGTAAAAGAAACTGTTGTGATAAGAAGCTCCCTTGAGGCCCTTCCTGTACACCTGTCATGCGCGGTAACTCTCTTATCTGATTGGCTCCTCCCCCCCCCCCTTCCTAACCAGCGTATGTAAACACCGATCCATCATGGTCGGCGATGGGAGGAAGTCTATGATGTAGTCAATTTTGTAGTTAATTTTAGGATCGGAATATATTTAGGTCGTTTAGGATTAAGCCATTTGCATGAAAGTCTTTTATATGGCCTAGTGGTTAAGATGTTGGAGTGCTGCATTACTGGCCTGGGTGTGAGCCCTGGCTGGGTCATATCACAAAAATATTTGATTATGCGGGAAAGGAAATATAACTGAATTGATGTAAAATTTGATTTGTTTCGGTTTCTATTCATATATATGTTGGTTTACATTCTCAGCAAATATATCAAACTCGTCTGTCCATGTTAACATTAATTATGGATTTCAATCTAATTCTCTTCCCCCCCCCCCCCCCCACCCCCATCTCTCCCGAATAGGATACGAACACATAATCTTGATAGCGTAACGCATAAGTTCGCGGAATTTCGATGTGAGTATCTTAGGTTCGAGTCCTGGGAGTGCCACATGTATTTGTTGATATCATTAATTGAGTTGAGAGGTGAAGTTGGTTGGTGGAAAAAAACATAATAATATATTTATACATAAAGTGCCTCCCAATGTCCTGTATCTGAACGAAGACGCGCTAATTCCACCGCGTATGTTATTTAATAATTCCACCGCGTATGTTATTTAATAATTCCACTGCGTATGTTATTTATTTCACACAGTGTATTGATTTAAGGGGAGATTTCCACTTGAGGGGTCCCCTCTGAGGATTATTTTTTTTCTTGACTCCTCTTCTCCCAAAATGTTTAGCCCCCATTGGTTTATAATCTTTCTAATTTTAAGACGCGTTTTGCCCCATTATTTGACGGTTTTAACGAACTTTCGACCCATTTCTGTTTCAATTTAAATACTGTTCGTGCCATTTTAGGTTTGTCGCGATTTTATCCTGGGCGAGCTGATTAGCGAGCCTGTAATTTAAGAGGAAAACCGGCTTTCACGCCGGGACATTTTTCTACCGAAAAAATGTAACAAATGTATCTTCAAAAAGGGGCCTCAAGGGGTGTACTGTAATCTTAAGCTTGATGGATATCTAGAGACCAAACTAAAAACCTCCCCTTAATAAGAAGCAACCTGTAGCAGCAACCTCTCTCTCTCTCTCTGTCACCCCCCGCCCCCGCCCCCGCCCCCGCCCCCCTTTCCGTCTCTCTCCCAGCAGTTCAAGGCCACAGAAGCATAAACACACCCCAATATTTTCGTCCTTGATCTGACAGTGGCCCCTAAAAGAAGTCCAGAGGGTTGAGCTTGAGTGATTACAAGGTTGGGGGAGGGTTGACGAAAGGATGGGTGGATGGATGGGTGGAAGGATAGATAGATAGATTGATAGATAGATAGATGTTTTGTTTCTGCTTTTCTATTTTTGCCCCTTGCGTTGTCTTCTTCCTTACTGTACAAAGTACAAAGGAAATCAAGCAACAACAGGTCTAGTGACCCTTCTAGGCTGCTTGTCCTCCAAAACACTGAGGATCAAGTGTTTCCATCCAAACAGTGGGTTTAGGAGTGGGTAAGGGCGAACATTGGAAAGGGGAACTACTGCCCTGGTTGAAAAACTAATTGTGTCAGTGGCAGAGGGAGACTTAGGAAGTTAGTAGTAGGGGGGACATATGGGTTTAGTAACTGAGAACAGGAAGCATAAGAATAAAGTTATTTCACTTACAAACGCAGGTCAGTCGCGGGTTTGATGCGAGATATTTTGTCTAGGCGGAATTTTAAGATGAATCAACGGTGTTGCTGCAGTCGTCTATAAACGTTCTCGGGGTAGCCCATTCCCACACAGTTGACACCCAACTTGATTTGAAGAAGAAGAATTCTTAGATTCCCTGTGTTCTCTCTCTCATGTGTCTCCTCTCTCATCTCTCTCTTCTCTCTCTCTACTCACTTCTCTCTCTTTCTTCTCTCCTCCTTCTCATCTCTCTCTCTCCTATCTCTCTCTCTCTCTCTCTCTCTCCTCTCTCTCTCTTCCTCCTTTAAACCCAGCGCAGCTTAGATTTGAGAGGGGACTTATTTGACTTAATTCAAGTGTTCCAAAATCATCAAAGGCATCGACCAATATGAACTGTAGTTAAGTACTTTCACTATCGGACCAATCTAATTACACGGCCGGGGAAACGGTTTGCAAAATTATTGGTAAAATCTTTTTAACTCGCACGGAATTATAAGAATTTCTTCTTCAATACGAGTTTTTTGTCAAACTTGTGGAAATGGGCTTCCCCGAAACGTATATATAGACTGCATCACCGTTGATTCATTTAAACTCCGCATTAGACAAAATATATATCTCAGATCAAACCCGCGAATGACTGCGTTTGTAATGAAATAACTTTATTGTTATCCCACCCTACAGTACTAACCCATCTGTATATACTAACTTCCTAATCCTGCCACGGACATTAGTTCAGGGCAGTAATTCCCTTTCCAAGTTCCCCTTACCCAACTCGTAAACCACTGTTTGGACACTTGATCCTCAGTTGTTGTGGAGTCACACAAGCAACCTAGAAGGGTCACTAGATATGTTGTTGCTTGATTTCCTTTGTACTCCTTTGTACTACTACTACTACTCTCTCTCTCTCTCTCTCTCTCTCTCATCCCCCACCCCCACCCCCCTCACTCTCTCTCTCTCATTCTCTCATTCATCCATTATGATTATGCAGTTCAAGGTCACACTAAAGCATAAACACACGGCCAATATTTATCGTCCCTGATTTGGCAGTGGCCCGGAAAAGATGAAGATTAGTATTGATAGGGTCCAAAGAAGAGAGGAGAGAGAGAGAGAGAGAGAGGAGAGAGAGAGGAGACCCCCGACCGGGACTCGGACCCCCCCGAGGAGGAGAGGTGAGAGATGAGAGAGAACCAGCCGAACGAGAGAGAGAGGTATGTAGATAGATAAATAGGGAGAGAGGAGGTACTCGGGTACTATTTTGGAAGAAGATAGGAAAGAGAGTCTTTCTTCAGATAGTAGATATAAATAAAATGCAAGAAGAATTGTAGAGAGAAAATGCCTTAGGGAGCCCACCTCTCTTTTTTTTTCCTTTCCCTCCCTCTCTCTTTGGCTTTTATCCATTCGGCCCCATTCTGCCTACTGTTTTAAGACGTTTACCCTCATTCAGGTGTCAATATTTTACTGGCGAGTGGTAGCGAGCCAGCATATATATATATATATATATATATATA
>CM064543.1:2688136-2733136 GCA_032716605.1 Paralithodes platypus
CTGTCTACCCCTTGCATAATGTCAAACCCCTAAAGTACCAGTCTGATAAACCCTGACTGACACAAATGACTCTTAAGATAATGTCCCACTTAAGGGGGGGATGGTTGGTTCTTCTGGACCCCCTTCTCCCTCGTGTTTAGCCCTATTAGTTTTGAGATTTTAAGACGTTCGGCTCATTAGTTTGGCGATTTTAACACCTTTCGTGCCATTTAGGTGTCGATATTTCCCTGGCGAGCGATAACAAGCATGTAATTTTAAGAGGAAGCTGGCTTCGGCCGGAAAAATTTTCTACCGAAAAATGTAAAAAATTATCGTGAAGGGGAGTCTAGGTGGTGTTCTATTAAGCTTGATGGAGGTCTAACGAGAAAACTGAAAAAAAAAAAACGTGAATGAATATACAAATAGACCAAACAATAACCAGTAAACCCCCCCCCCCCCTCCTCCCCCCCTTAAGAGGAGGTATTTAGTTTGTTCCCTAGACCTCCGTCAAGCTTAAAATTACACCCCCTTGAGTCCCTTTCAAGATAAATTTGTACATTTTTCGGTAGAAAAATTTCCCGGCCAAAGGCCGGTTCCTCTTAAATTACAGGCTCGCTATCGCTCGCCAGGATAAAATCGACACCTGAATTGCACGAAAGGTCTTAATATGGGGTGAAAGTTCTTAAAATCGCTAAACTAATGGGGCAAACGTTTTATAATATCAAAAGCAATGGGGCTAAACATGAGGGAGAAAGGGGTCAAGAACAAAATCCCTCAAGTGTAGATCTCCCCTTAATGGAATGATAACACACCACTTTATACCGTGAAGTTTAGGATCTTTGTATATTCGCGTCCCCAACCTCTTTATAGCTGTGATTCTTCCTTGTTTTGGGGTCTTGTGTTTATGTTATAGTGACGTATGATTGATGGATGGATGGATGGATGGATGGTGCACTGATGGCTTGGTGGTGCGTGTTAGCTTATTTAATGCAGTACGGTAGTATTTGTAGTGTGTCCTCGTATGCATTTGTTTACTTGGTACGTTGCTTTGTGTTTGTTATGTACCGGTATATGTTTAATTTGTTATTGTTTGGCTTTATTTGGCTTTCGTTACTCGGTGTTTGTCTTCGTGTGGCTTTCGTTACTCGGTGTTTGTCTTTGTGTGGCTTTAGTTACTCGGTGTTTGTCTTCGTGTGGCTTTCGTTACTCGGTGTTTGTCTTCGTGTGGCTTTCGTTACTCGGTGTTTGTCTTCGTGTGGCTTTCGTTACTCGGTGTTTGTCTTCGTGTGGCTTTCGTTACTCAGTGTTTGTCTTCGTGTGGCTTTCGTTACTCAGTGTTTGTCTTCGTGTGGCTTTCGTTACTCAGTGTTTGTCTTCGTGTGGTTTTCGTTACTCGGTGTTTGTCTTCGTGTGGCTTTCGTTACTCAGTGTTTGTCTTCGTGTGGTTTTCGTTACTCGGTGTTTGTCTTCGTGTGGCTTTCGTTACTCAGTGTTTGTCTTCGTGTGGCTTTCGTTACTCGGTGTTTGTCTTCGTGTGGCTTTCGTTACTCGGTGTTTGTCTTCGTGTGGCTTTCGTTACTCGGTGTTTGTCTTCGTGTGGCTTTCGTTACTTGGTGTTTGTCTTCGTGTGGCTTTCGTTACTCGGTGTTTGTCTTCGTGTGGCTTTCGTTACTCGGTGTTTGTCTTCGTGTGGCTTTCGTTACTCGGTGTTTGTCTTCGTCTTCGTTCCATTTATATGTATATATTTGCTCTACTTTTGTCTTCATATGGCTTTCGTTACTCGGTAGTTGTCTTCGTGTTCATTTCTTTTTTACTTGTCCCATATGCCGTGCTCCTCCTCCTCTCCACACCCTCCGTTTTAATGCCAAGGTTTCTGCGAGGACAATTCTATATTTATAAGAGTACTCTTATTTTTAGCGTGCTTTATGTGTTCAGCCTTATTAACCCCTTCTATACCGGCGACGTTTATTTAATTTTATTCTGGCTATATTTAGACGATTGTGTGCAGTTTAAGAAGGATCTGTGGTAGTCAAAAGGGTTAAGTGAGATAGTTCGAAGCCTGTTTCTTGGTGGAAGCACTTTTTAAACTGAACAAAATCGTCTAATAGTAGCCAGAATAAATGGTAAAGGACGGCATCGGTACAGAAGGGGTTAATTTAAATGTCGGTACACTCGAACCCTGATGCACGATTTGTTGTAATCGGTTATGATGATTAAAATAGTATCTAAATATTTAAATATGTATACATTCATTAAATAGTATCTAAATATTTAAATATGTATACATTCATTAAATAGTATCTAAATATTTAAATATGTATACATTCATTAAATAGTATCTAAATATTTAAATATGTATACATTCATTAAATAGTATCTAAATATTTAAATATGTATACATTCATTAATTTAAATAGTATCTAAATATTTAAATATGTATACATTCATTAAGTAGTATCTAAATATTTAAATATGTATACATTCATTAAGTAGTATCTAAATATTTAAATATGTATACATTCATTAAATAGTATCTAAATATTTAAATATGTATACATTAATTAAATTGGTATCATATTTAAACATTCAACTGCAGCATACTCTTGTTTAGGATCGATAGTTGCAGTAAACTCTTCGGTCGATATGCAACTGCCGGTAGCTGCCCTTTAGAAATTAACAGAACAAAGTCTCAATATGAAATGTATCTAGAATTATACATGTCCCATCATCATTATCGCTTATCGCTTTGTAAAAGATACGTTATCATACAATAATATAGTTACATAAACCTCGCCCATGTTCCCTTACAACACTCAATGCGTGATAGTAATTGTTTCCCGGAAAGTCTAAATGCGGTACGGAACTCACCATTTGCAAGCCTCTTTATTAACCCTTTCAACAAATTGGATATTATTTACATTGTGATTATTTTAACTACTTACATATGACTTAATTCGCCTTACGAATTTAGAGTGCGAGAGTTCAGTTAATTCATTGTTAACTATTGGATTCCTACAGGCCAATTGTAAACTAAAACCAATCGTCTCTACTGTAATTTGGCGTTAGAATATAATTAAATATAATTAGAT
This sequence comes from Paralithodes platypus, assembly GCA_032716605.1. Lineage (NCBI taxonomy): Eukaryota > Metazoa > Arthropoda > Malacostraca > Decapoda > Lithodidae > Paralithodes > Paralithodes platypus. The sequence continues at coordinate 2,691,205 of CM064543.1, forward strand.
ATTTGAAAGGGTTAATACTAGGTGTCAAGCGTGGGTGAATCACAGTAGGAACCAAAATAGAGGTGCTCGTCACTACCGTATTTCACGCCTCTACTTCATCTGAGAGAGTACAAAGGAGTACAAAGAGAGAGAGAGAGAGAGAGAGAGAGAGAGAGAGAGAGAGAGAGAGAGAGAGAGAGAGAGAGAGAGAGAGAGAGAGAGAGAGAGAAGGTTTCAAACACCACAAATAAGCGTAATTCATAACTCTCAGTAAATAAAACCCCTGAATTACGTTACGCATTACACCGCATTACGTCACATTATATTGGGCAAACAGTTATTATGCAAGACTAAATCATTGTATATTTCACTTTTTTTTTTAATTAAGGGGGGTCACCGGATTTTTTATCTTTCTCTCCTTTTCTCTCTTTCCCTGGCTTGTATCCATTCGGCCCCATTCAGCCAACTGTTTTAAGACGTTTATCCCCATCCAGGTGTCGATTTTTTCCTGGCGAGCGATAGCGAGCTAGCATTATATGGAGAAATCCGGCTTCGCCGGAGAAATTTTTCTATCGAAAAATGTACAAATTTAGCTTGCTGTCAAAACAAAAAATATATATACTGGCTCGCTACCGCTCGCCAGGAAAATATTGACTCCTGGATGGGGGTAAACGTCTTAAAACAGTAGGCTGAATGAGGCCGAATGGATACAAGCCAAAGAGAGAGAGAGAGAGAGAGAGAGAGAGAGAGAGAGAGAGAGAGAGAGAGAAAGAGAACAAAAGCGAGGTGAGCTCCCTTAATAATATTACTCCTGAAGGATTTATAGGGGTACTTTTGTCGTGTATCATCCCTGTCTATTGTCGTGTGTCATCCCTGTCTATTATCGTGTATCATCCCTGTCTATTGTCGTGTGTCATCCGTGTCTATTGTCGTGTATCATCCCTGTCTATTGTCGTGTATCATCCCTGTCTATTGTCGTGTATCATCCCTGTCTATTGTCGTGTATCATCCCTGTCTATTGTCGTTTATCATCCCTGTCTATTGTCGTGTATCATCCCTGTCTATTGTCGTGTATCATCCCTGTCTATTGTCGTGTATCATCCCTGTCTATTGTCTTGTATCATCCCTGTCTATTGTCTTGTATCATCCCTGTCTATTGTCGTGTATCATCCCTGTCTATTGTCGTGTATCATCCCTGTCTATTGTCGTGTATCATCCCTGTCTATTGTCGTGTATCATCCCTGTCTATTGTCGTGTATCATCCCTGTCTATTGTCGTGTATCATCCCTGTCTATTGTCTTGTATCATCCCTGTCTATTGTCGTGTATCATTCCTGTCTATTGTCGTGTATCATCCCTGTCTATTGTCTTGTATCATCCCTGTCTATTGTCGTGTATCATCCCTGTCTATTGTCTTGTATCATCCCTGTCTATTGTCGTGTATCATCCCTGTCTATTGTCGTGTATCATCCCTGTCTAGTTTCTTCTCTTATCACTTTCCTCCTTGCCAAGGGTCGGTGCAAATGGGCCCCTTTTTACCCCTTTTATCAGTGAATATATTAAGTGGGGTGTATTTTTTATTATAAATACACGTGAGCTAATAATTGTTTATATACTCCCAGCCGGACTCGAACCTCCGACATTCAGAACTAATGTAAGGGGGCCAGTATGTGTGTGTCCAGGAGTGTACAGTATAATGTTTCCCTTTCGTTACGACCCAGACCCCCCCCCCCCCCCACACACACACACACACACCTCATGATCTGAACTGAGGACGTCGCAGCTCCTCCTCCGACCCACTTCACTTCTTTGCCAGAAAACTTTTTACCATTGGGGGGGTATAATTAAGGGAGCCCACCTCACTTTTATTTCTCTTTCTCGCCCTCTCTCTTTGGCTTGTATCCATTCGGCCCCATTCAGCCTACTGTTTTAAGATGTTTACCCCCATCCAGGTGTCAATATTTTCCTGGCGAGCGGTAGCGAGCCAGCATATATATAGTGTTGTTTTACAGGAAGCTAAATTTTTACATTTTTCGATAGAAAAATGGTTCCGGCGATGCCGGATTTCTATATACAATGCTGGCTCGCTATCGCTCGCCAAGAAGAAATCGACACCTGGATGGGGATAAGCGTCTTAAAACAGTTGTCTGAATGGGGCCAAATGGATACAAGCCAGAGAAAGAGAGAAAAGGAGTACAAATAAAAAAAAAGCAGGTGACCCCCTCCCCCCTTTACAAGAGTTATCTATATTCATTTGTAGCCTTTGTTTACTATACAGTATGCGTTGTAATTGTAACCGTCAATTATATATTTGTTGTAACCGTCAATTATATATTTGTTGTAACCGTCAATTATATATTTGTTGTAACCGTCAATTATATATTTGTTGTAACCGTCAATTATATATTTGTTGTAACCGTCAATTATATACTTCTTGTAACCGTCAATTATATATTTGTTGTAACCGTCAATTATATACTTGTTGTAACCGTCAATTATATAATTGTTGTAAACGTCAATTATATATTTGTTGTAACCGTCAATTATATATTTGTTTAGAATACCAGGTAAACAAGTGACGCATGGTAGCTGAAATAATTTAATGGCAATAACCTGTAATCTTTAAACGGGTAGACATCATTCCTAAGCTTAATAAAACCCGTCCAATTGTTACCAGAATGTAATAAAAAGTAAGTCACCGTTACTGAATGGGTTAATGTTATTTATTTGACAAAATACGTTTACTTTGTTTATAGATAAGTTAGACATTTTATATTGGTTACAAACCTCTGAACCTACAGTAGCTTAAGGGGGGTGACCTGTTTTTGTTCTGTCCTTTTCTATCTTTCTCTGGCTTGTATCCATTTGGCCCCATTCAGCCTAATGTTTTAAGACGTTTATCCCCATCCAGGTGTCAATTATTTACTGGTGAGCGGTAGCGAGCCAGCATATTTTTTATTTTTGTTTGACAGCAGGTTAAATTTGTTCATTTTTCGATAGAAAAATGTCTCCGGCGAAGCCGGATTTCTTCATATAATGCTGGCTCGCTATCGCTCGCCAGGAAGAAATCGACACCTAGATGGGGATAAACGTCTTAAAATAGTTGGCTGAATGGGGCCGAATGGATACAAGCCAGAGAAAGAGAGAAAAGGACAGAAATAACAAAAAGCAGGTCACCCCTCTTAAAGATTAGTTCCGTGTGTTTATCACAGAAGAGTTGCTGAACTGACGTTGAAAATGTGCCCCACCAGATGTAATACGTTGTTTATCTCGAAAAAATAAAGCCGGGAAGACACAATTTTATATTGTCATCAACATCTAAATATCCCCCCGAAGGTATAATTAGCGTCACATAGAGGGTCCTGATATTTGAATGGTCTTCCTCTACTGTATATTAAGGGGAGGTTTCTAGTGTGTTTCCTAGACCTCCATCAAGCTTGAAATTACACCCCCTTGACTCTCTTTCAAGATAAATTTGTACATTTTTCTACCGTCGAAGGCCAATTCCTCTTAAATTAAAGGCTCGCTATCGCTCGCCAGGAAAAAATCGGCACCTAAATGGGACGAAAGGTCTTAAAAGTGACATACATGGGGTTAAAGTTCTTAAAATCGCCAACCGAATGGGGCGAACGTCTTAAAATCTCAAAAGCAACGGGGCTAAACATGAGGGAGAAAGGGATCCAGAAAAAAAAATCCCTCAAGTGGAAATCTCCCCTTAATGAACCATCTATAAGTACCTTCCCAAGCTATAACCAGCATCATTGAGAAGTGCCCAGTACCGGTATAATAATAATTGTCCACCTGCATTGTAGATTAACCCCTTCTGTACCGGTGACGTATTTGTCACGATGTTCGGGCCGCTGTTAGACGATTGTTGTCAGTTTAGGAAGGACGTCTACTCATCAAACGGCTACAGACTACCTCAATGAATCCCTTTAGCTACCATAATTATATCCTTCCGAAGCTTCACAAAATCGTCTAAATATAGCGGAAATCCAGTACAAAATACGTCACCGGTACAGAAGGGGTTAAGGATCCACCTATAAGGATCCTCTCTCAAGCTATAATCAGCAGCGTGAAGAGGGCGCGCCCCCCTCCCCCCCCCCCGTACATTAATAATCCACCATACCTTTAAAGGGGACATGGGCCGGTTTTCTGGACCACTTTCTCCCTCATGTTTAGCCCCATTAGTTTTCAGATGGTAAGATGTTTGCCCCATTAGTTAGTCGATTTTAAGACCTTTCACCCCATTTCTTCGTCAATATTTAGACCTTTCCTGCTATTTAGGTGTCGGATTTTTTCCCTGGCGAACGATAGTGAGCCTGTAATGTTGGAAGAACCGGCCTTCGGCCGGGAAATTTTTCTACCGAAAAACGTACAAATTAATGTAGAAGGGGGATCTAATGGATGTTTTTTTTTTGTTAATTTGATGGAGGTCTAGGGAGGAAACTAGACAAATAATGAATACATGCAAAAATCTCCCAAAAGAAGGACCCAGTGAATGAGACGTGGAGAAGGGGGAGGGAAGGGTGGTAGATTGGGGGGAGGGGGGGGGGGGGAGAGATGACATTGAAGATTGGAGGTGGTCATTAGGCTTCAGGTAGTCTGGTGGCTGTGAATGGAAGGAACCAGAGATACAACAGGGGAAAAGTGCTACTAACCTAACCTTTGATATAGCATAAATCAACCTCCTCTAGCCTTTAATTAACGTTCAGTTTGGTTTATACAAAAATTTAATGTGTGGTGCTGGCTGTGTGTGTGTGTGTGTGTGTGTGTGTGTGTGTGTGTGTGTGTGTGTGTGTGTGTGGTGCTGGCTGTGTGTGTGTGTGTGTTGGGGAGGGGGGACTTGTGAGTGTAAAAGAGCTTGTACCGCATTTTTATTCATTTTACTTTTCAATTTTTTGTATGACTATTTTGTCATAACTCTATTGTATATAAGCAACTTTTGCAATGTTTATCTTGTAAAGAATAATAATTGTTTATATGGACATATGTTTCCGATTCTGATTGATTCTGTGATGAAGAGACTGCATAGAGGAGGAGGTGAAGTGAATGGAACGAAACAAGGATAGAAGGGAGGGTGATGGAAGGAAGAGGACATTGAGGAAGGGAGAGGCGGTCATTAACGTTCAGGTAGCCGTGGGGGGCAGGGTTACCATATCAAGTAATGCCAAATATATATATATAATGCCACAATCTCAACAATATCGTTCGAAAAGGCTCAAATCTCCAGTATATTGCTAGAATCCATGTCACTAGATGTAAATATATGCCTATATCTAAGTATACACCTCTAGATCTAGCGGTGAGTAGGGCAATTGGCAACACTGGGGCTGTTGTGAATGGCAGGGGACAGAGACACAATGGAGGGGGGGGGGGGGGGGGGGGGGTACTGTGTGGGGTTCTTTGGGGGCACTAACCAAATTTTATGGGGGAGTACTGCATTTGTTTTTTGTTTTTTTTCTGAATCCCTTCTCCTTCATCTTTAGCACAATTAGTTATGAGATTTAAAGACGTTCGCCCCATTAGTTTGGCGATTTTAAGATCTGTTTGCCCTATCTAGGTGTCGATTTCCTCCTAGCGAGCGATAGCAAGCCTGTACTTTAGGAAAAAAAATGGCTCGAAGGGGAGTCTTGGGAATATTTGTTTAAAGTTTGATGGACGTTTAGGGAGCAAACGAAAACAAACAAATTAAAAATATACCTTCCCCTAAAGTCTTACATAAACTCACCTTGTCTAACTTATAACTAACGTCGAAGTTTGTTCTAAAGGAATCACTAAAAATAGGGGTATAACAAACTTGTGGACGAAGGATGGATGGGTGAAGAAATATAACATGCCTAGAGGAGAAATGTGTGAATGGGACGAAGAAAGTGGGACGATGGAATGGAGAGGGTTGACAGAAAGGTGACAGGAGAGAGAGAGAGAGAGAGAGAGAGAGAGAGAGAGAGAGAGAGAGAGAAGGGGGGTGTGGGGATTCATTAATCAGGGTCTAGTGTCTGTGTGACGAACAGGGCACCTCACAGGCTACCTAATGAGTCCACTGATTGTCAAGGTGGGGGCGGTCTGGTTCTAACCCTTTAACTCTCTCTCTCTCTCGCTCTCTCTCTCTCTCTCTCTCTCTCTCTCTCTCTCTCTCTCTCTCTCTATCTCATCTATCTATTATCTCTATCTATCTCTCTATCTACCATATCTTTATATCTATATCTATCTATCTTTCTATCTATAATCTATCTATCTATCTATCTATCTATATATCTATTTTTCTCTATCTATCTACCGTAACTATCTATCTATCTATCTATCTATCTATCTATCTATCTATCTATCTATCTATCTATCTATCTATCTATATTCTATCTATCTATCTATCTATCTATTTTTCTCTATCTACCGTAACTATCATCTATCTATATATATATCTCTAATCTATTGCTATCTATTGCTATCTATCTATCTATCTATTTATCTATCTATCTATCTATATCTATCGATCTATCTATCTATCTATCTATCTATCTATATCTATCACACTAACTTCTACATTGTCTATCTATCTATCTATCTCTATCTATCTATCTATCTATCTATCTATTTATCTATCTATTATTGTCATCTATTTCTATCTATCTATCTATATATCTATCTATCTATCTACAGTATCTATCTATCTATCTATCTGTGTCTCCTACTCCACCATCTTCACTTTGTTAGTAATACCCTGGTTCTGTCAATGTTTTTTCGTCTTGTCTTTCAATGTATTCTTAGTCTCTCATCCAATGTCTACCACCCTCTACCCTCCTCCCTACCCTCCTACCCTGCAGTGTCATCTGGCCCCATGTGTCTTGCCAGTTATTGCCCCCATCACGCCATGTTGTTCTCCCTACCCCATGCTCAGAAACCGTAATCATGGCTGGCATCATAATCTCTTTCATTCGGGCCAGCCATTCATTGTGCTGTTGGTTTCTGTTGTGGTTTGTCTTGATATTTTTGCCAGTATATTGATATCATTAATTCATTATGTTTTACCTTGCTTATGATCATCCTCGCCCTTCTACCTTATTACCCTGCCATCCTCTGTCATCCCTACCCTTCTACCCTTCAGTGTCATCTGGCCCCTTTGTGTCTTGACAGTTATAATACCCTACAACCTCCATCACGCCATATTGTTCTCTCTATATCATGCTCATCAACCGTAATCTTGGCTGGCATCATAATCTCTTTCATTCTGGCCAGCCATTCATACTGCAGTCGGGTTCTTTTGTGGTTTGCTGCAGTGTTTATGCAATTAGTTTTATCTGATGTAATTGTTTGTCCTTATGTTTCTGTGTTTATATCCCGGCCCTCATATACTACCTACTTTATACTTTACATTCTTAGATCCTCCCACTGCTTCTTTTTCGTGTGTTATTAGTTTTTCTTACTTGGCTTACGACTCGAATTTCTATGTACTAGTATATTGTCCAACCACTTCCATCATTACCACTACTTCCTCTATCACCCCATTTTATCGACAGCTCAAGGTACGGTGCCATTACTTCACCACCACCCATAATACATCACATATTATTCACCCACCACACTACCATACACCCACCATGATCACCACCCTACCACTACCTACCTAATATCATCACCCACCACCACCACCACACCCACCTGTTATGCTTCACCACCGACTATTTTATTTCAGTCCACCTCTATCCATACCACCTCCACCACCACCACCACCCAATCACCTTCACCACCTAACCCACCAACTCAATCTCCACTACAACCAACCACCACTACACCCACCAACACTACCACCACCACCAAACACATCCCCACCACCACCACCCACGTCAACCATCAGTCAGATCAGAGGAGGCACTTATCCTCTCCACCCGCTTATACACATGCCTGTCCCAAGCAACTCACACTCTCACATATTTTATTTCTCACACTTTCCCTTCCTCTTGCCTCTTTCCATCCATCCATTTGCTTCCTCTCCTCTTTCTATCCGTTTCCTTCCACCCTTTGCTTTCTCTCAGCTTTCTGTTCAAATATTCTTCCACCTTTTGCTTCACCCTTTTATATTTGTCATTTGTTTCCTTTATATTTTTACACAACTAGTTCCTATCCTGTATACTCGCTTCTAAATGTCTCCTGGGGCAACTGTGAGCTTCGTCTTCCTACATTAACCCCTTCTGTACCAGTGCCGTATTTGTATCTTTAACCTGGCTACCATTAGACGATGTTATTCAGTTTAAAAAAAGGGCCTCCTGCAATGAACAGGCTTCGAACTATCTCATTTAACCCTTTGTACTACCACACATCCTTCTAAAACTATACAAAATCGTCTTAACCCTTTGAAGCTCTGACGCGTTTTAGCAGTTTATTTTGGCTATCATTAGACGATTTTATGCAGCTTAGGAAGTATCTGTGGGTATTAAAATGGTAAATACTATCTCAATTAACCCTTTGACTTCCATATGCCGTTACTAATCTGAATAAAATCGTCCAATAGTAGCCAGAAACAGAACAGAAACGCGTAAGTGAGCTTGAAAGGGTTAATATTGCTAGAATACGATAACAAAAGAAGTCGCCAGTACAGAATGGGTTAAAGTTTATTCCAGTCTATTCAGACTTACTCAATTTCAACTCTTATTTTTGTTCTTGTCTCAATGCTCTAATAAGTTTTCTCTCCCTATAGTTATTTTATATGCCATACAATTTTCTCTCTGCATACACGTTTCTATTATTGCAGTTTGTGTACTCCTTTCTCATATGTTCAATTTAGTATTAATTCACCCACTGTTACTCAGTGTTACTCAGTTACTTGTTCGTCAAGGGGAATCCACGCAATGCGAGCTAAGCTCATTATTATCGCGCCTCCTTAACTGGGAATGTATTGCGTGAAATGCATGTTAAGTGTTTTATGTACTGTTGGAATGGCTGTGGATGTGTGTGTAGTCTGTATTTAGCCAATTGGCGACATCGGAAACGAGGCTTAGGGTGGATCTGTATGGTACCATTCTCACTATAGACGGTACCGTCTCGCCCGAAGGCTTAGGTAGCCATCAGCTTAGGTGAACCATATGATACCCATCTCGCCTTGTACCATTTTTGCCAACCCCAGATGGGACGTCACAACGTCGTCCACTTATTCCAGGTACCTATTTACAGCTAGGTGAACTGAGGCTAACACATGAAAGGAGACAAGCCCAATTTGTCTCCGCCCGGCCGGGGATTGAACCCCCGACCCCTCGTGTGTGAGACGAGAGCTCTACCTACTAGGCTACGGGCTGTGTGTGTGAGTGAGTGAGTGAGTGAGTGAGTGAGTGAGTGAGTGAGTGATGTGTGTGTGCGTGTGCGTGCGTGCGTGCGTGCGTGCGTGCGTGCGTGCGTGCGTGCGTGCGTGCGTGCGTGCGTGCGTGCGTGCGTGCGTGCGTGTGCGCGTGCGCGTGCGCGCGCTGTTTATATTTCTTATATGAGCTTTTATTCAGTCTCTTACCCGCGGGTCTCCCCCATAAAAGCATCAAGGCTGAGTTATAAGGATGTTCCGGCAACTTCTGATCTACAACCTCATTCCAGTAACTTGTAGGGCGATTTTGCACTGGTATCGGTAACTAGATTTAAGCTAATTTGAATTAAGTTGCTTAACTTTTATAAAACGCTAATTCAGAAGCTGCCGGACCAGAATTGATGAAAAAGATTGTCGTGAAAATTGGTAATGAGACTCTCCTTGGTCCACAGTCCTCCTTCAAGCAGAGCGAGACCCCACACCCAAAGTTTATATACATACTAGTGTACAGTCGCGCTAATAAGTGATGTCTCGAGACCAAGTACGGTTTGATCAATAATTGTTATCGGCAATATCTAAGCTTCATTTCTTCATATCGAGTGAAATATACAAACATGTTCCTGCACTTATTACCCACCTTATTCAACATCTGGCAGATATTAATACAGTACAGAGCAAGCCAAACGTAACGACAGCTGGGACATGACTTATTAGCGCGACTGTACATATATTTTGCCCCCACCCACTTATCTAAACATGGGGATTGGTGCCATCAGCTTGTCCATCTAAACATGGGGATTGGTGCCATCAGCTTGTCCATCTAAACATGGGGATTGGTGCCATCAGCTTGTCCATCTAAACATGGGGATTGGTGCCATCAGCTTGTCCATCTAAACATGGGGATTGGTGCCATCAGCTTGTCCATCTAAACATGGGGATTGGTGCCATCAGCTTGTCCATCTAAACATGGGGATTGGTGCAATCAGCTTGTCCATCTCTCGGGCTTGTCTTGCACATTCTGCTAATTTTATGCCTTGACTCATTCATTTGTTCGTACCGTTAGCTCATTCATTTGGTGCTGTTTTGTGTTTTAATATATTTTGGAGCTGTCTTTGGTGTACGGCCATTACTTTTTGCAATGATCTATACCGGTATATAATTATGTTTTCATGATTTGCCTAACATATGGTTTAAAAAGTTCTGAAGTGACTGAACAAAATATCTCCTTTGATGGATAGGATTTGAATACATGTTGCAAAACATTTCAAGCAGAATGTATGCTCTTGATTAATCATATAATGTCCATATATATATATATATATATATATATATATATAGACTTTGTTTTAGCCAATATACATATCAATTTATATTTATATAAAAACGTTTGTGTAAATATTATGAGTAGGGTGACCAGAACATACAGTATATTTTAATGTATAGAGTGTTAGTGTAAGCCAATGTTGTGCTTCGAGTAAGCCAAACACTTTACAGAAACTGCTCAGATAAACATACCTAGAAGGTCAATACCACAAGGAAATATATATATATATACCGGTATATATATACACACGTTGAATGATGATATACAATACTTGACAACTATATCCTGAAGAGCTGCAAGCGAAATGTCAATAAAGTGCTTTAACTCATGCAGTGTTCATATTCACTATAAAGTAACGTTAGTTAGATATAGCGATAGCTAAAAGTAACCATTTTAAGACGTTTACCAAAATAAATTCAATGAATAAACTCGATATATATATACTGTATATATTGCAACGCCGTGCATCATTTGTCTCAAGACACAAAGAGACTCCAGTGTTGCTCAATACACTGACATTATATAGACCAGGTCCAAGAGCAAGGGGTGCGGTGGGTGGGGGGAGAGTATGTGGGTGATGATGATAGGGTCTTTAAAAGGTGGTGTGGTCATTAGGAGTGTGAGAGGGTACTTGTGTTGCTCGGGATTAAGGCCAGATTTACACTTGAGGGATTTTTTATGGTCCCCTTTCTCCCTCATGTTTAGCCCCATTGCCTTTCAGATTTTAAGGCGTTCGCCCCATTCGTTTGACGATTTTAAGAACTTTCACCCCATTTCTGTCAAGTTTAAGACTTGTGCCATATTTTGTGTCGATTTTTTTCCTGGCGAGCGATAGCGAGCCTGAAATTTTAGAAGAAACGGCCTTCGACCGGGACATTTTTCTACCGAAAAATGTACCCATTTTTCTTCAAAGGGGTCTATGGGGTGTAATTTTAAGCTTGATAGAGGTCTAGGGAACAAACTAAAAACCTTCCCTTGAGCCGGGAGGCAGGTTGATGTTCGTTGATCCCAGGGGCTGCTCTGGCTGGAGGTATACCCCGAGATACATAGACTATGTATGTAGTCTATGTATCTTGGTATACCCCAGGACCTCGGTATATACCCCATGCCACACTCGCTGCCTCACACGTTCTCCGTTGATGCTTCTCTCTTATTGCTCGCCCCTCTCTGTGTCTCGGGCTCGCAGGTATTCTCTCACCTGTATTCCTTTCTGTAGGGGAGGTATTTAGTTTCTTCCCTAGAACTCCATCAAGCTTAAAATTACACCTCCTAGACCCCCTTTCAAGATAAATGTGAACATTTTTCGGTAGAAAAATGTCCCGGCCGAAGGCCGGTTCCCTTCAAATTACAGGCTCGCTATCGCTCGCCAGGAAAAAATCGTCATCTAAATGGCATGAAAGTTCTTAAAATTGACAGAAATGGGGCGAAAGTTCTTAAAATCGCCAAACTAAATGGGGCGAGCGTCTTAAAATCTAAAAAGCAATGGGGCTAAACATGAGAGAGAAAGGGGTCCAGAAAAAAAATCCCTCGAGTGGAACTCTCCCCATAACTCGTGCACCACTCTACGTTGCTTTGTACAGTCGTGGGTGGAAATTTCTGGACATTTTTTGGAAGCACAGGCGAATTATATTGATACATTGTTTGAGCCACTTAGATCAAATTGCTGATATTGAGTAGAGTGCTGGTGACGTGGTGGACAGAGGAGGTCACTTAAGGGGAGGTATTTAGTTTGTTCCCTACTTTTTCATCAAGCTTAAAATTACACCCCGTAGACCCCCTTTCAAGATAAATTTGTAAATTTTTCGGTAGAAAAATTTCCCGGCCAGAGGCCGGTTGCTCTTAAATTACAGGCTCGCTATCGCTCGCCAGGAAAAAATCGACACCTTAACGGCACGAAAGGTCTTAATATTGACAGAAATGGGGCGAAATGTCTTAAAATATCCAAACTACTAGGGCGAAGGTCTTAAAATCTCAAAACCAATGGGGCTAAACATGAGGGAGAAAGGGGTCCAGAAAAAAATCCCTCAAGTGGAAATCTCCAACCCCTTAACAGGTCTGGTAGTGTGTGAACTGCTGTCATCGCATATGTGAGGACCACTTGTACACTTAGAGAGAGAGAGTGTGTGTGTATGTGTGTTTGTATCTGTTTACTATGATAGCCAGGGTAGAAACACAATAGATAGGGAAGTAAATACAGGTTAATCATCACAACATTAACCAATCATCACAACATTAACCAATCATCACAACATTAACCAATCATCACAACATTAACCAATCATCACATTAACCAATCATCACAACATTAACCAATCATCACAACATTAACCAATCATCACAACATTAACCAATCATCACAACATTAACCAATCATCACAACATTAACCAATCATCACAACATTAACCATTCATCACAGCATTAACCAATCATCACAACATTAACCAATCATCATAACATTAACCAATCATCACAACATTAACCAATCATCACAACATTAACCCCTTCAGTACCGGTGACCTCCTTTTGTATTATATTCTGACCATTATTAGACGATTATATTCAGCTTAAGGAGAGATAATATCCACTTGAGTGATTTTTTTCTTGACTCCTTTCTCCCTCATGTTTAGCCCCATTGCTTTTCTAATTTTAAGACGTTCGCCCCATTATTTTGACGATTTTAAGAACTTTCGACCCATTTCTGTCAATTTTAAGACCTTTCGTGCCATGTAGGTGTCGATTTTATCCTGGCGAGCGATAGCGAGCCTGTAATATAAGAGGAACCGGCTTTCAGCCGGGACATTTTTCTACCGAAAAATGTACAAGTTTATCTTGAAAGGGGGTCTAGGGGGAGTAATTTTAAGCTTGATGGAAGTCTAGGGAATCAACTAAAAACCTCCCCTTAAGCAGGACGTCTACCAATCAAAAGGCGACAAACTATCTCAATTTATCCATTTAGCTACCATATATCCTTCCTAAGCTTCATAGAATTGTGCAAATGTAGCTGAAATCAAATTAATAGGACGTCACCCGTACTGAAAAGGTTAATACATAAATTGAACGAAGACTGCCGCTGTCTGTGAGTGGTTGCTGATGATGATGATGACGACGTGGTGGGCAGAGTGAGGGAGGGTGGTCACTGATCACGTCTGGTGGTACTTGGTGAATCACTGTTGTCATAATGGGTCTGAAAAAAAAAGAGAGAGAGAGAGAGAGAGAGAGAGAGAGAGAGAGAGAGAGAGAGAGAGAGAGAGAGAGAGAGAGAGAGAGAGAGAGAGAGAGAGAGAGAGAGAGAGAGAGAGAGAGAGAGAGAGAGAGAGAGAGAGACTATTTGTGATTTTGTATTTGCCAAGAAAGATAAGTAATGATAATAATAGAGAAAGAAAGAAGAACAAATTAATCAATAGTATTGAAACGTATATGTATTAATTACCGGATACTAAGAAAGTTTAAGGAGGTACTACTCGCTTGTTCTGCACCCCTTTCTCCCTCATGTTTAGCATATTAGTTTTGAGGTTTCAATACGTTCGTTCCGTTAGTTTGGGATTTTGAGACCTTTTGTCTAATTTTGTGTCAATATTAATACCTTTCGTGCCCTTTAGGTGTCGATTTTTTCCTGGCGAGCGTAAGCGAGCCTCTAATTTTAGAAGGAACCGACCCTACCGAAAAATTTACAAATTTATCTTGAAAGGGGGTCTAGGGGGTGTTTTTCTAAGCTTGGTGGAGGTCTAACGAAGACACTCAAAAATAAATAAATAAATAAATATATAGACCAAAAACCAAACGTAGATATATAAAAAATAAAGCTGAAGGAGTTGAAGCGATAGAAGGAGACATGATGAACGAGGTGGCGTAGATAAATGGGGTGAAGATAATGACTCAACTGTACCCTGTTCCATATAGGTAGTCCATTGATCGTGAACCTCATCCTCTGTAACTCAAGAAGGGCTAGAACAAATGGGCTGTACATTTTCACACCTATTTTCTGGCTGACCCTTCCCAAATGGTAGACATGTTTCTTCGATTACTCTAGTTGTTTTTGAAATATAAGAGGTTAATGTTCAAGTGTTGGCATACTTACTAGGAACAGAGTATAGGAAGGGTGAATTATTATGTTCTATCCAACAACCAACTCTACTCCTAAAATCGATTAATGAAATATTAATATCAGATTCTCCCCACACCCACAATAACCAACATCTATATCACTCAGGATGTAGGGTTCTTTTCCTTTCTTCTAACTGGCGGTAAATTGCCATATCGTCATCTTAAATTAATTACTTAGCTATTACGAAGGTTGTTGTAACGAAATGTGTTGCTAATTATGAAAACGTGGCATTAAAAGATGATACAGAGACATTGCAGTTTCAGATTTGTCCATTAAGGATCGCGAAATCAGCTAATCAATTTGCCATCAGCTGAAATGAAATCGAGTATAGTTGAGGTAATTAATAATAATAATAATAATAATAATAATCTTCTGGTTACTTATATAGCGCCCATCTCTCCTCCTTCGAGGATTCGCAAGCGCTTGGCTTTCTTTTTAGTCTACCAGAGACCATTACCCATCCCCCTTGCTCATGGGGAGATGGTAACCGCCGGCTGTATCCCATAAAAACTTTTCAATCTGAGGGGAGATTGAACGCGAGACCTTCAAGGTGGGAATCAGGCACGCTATCAACTGAGCCAGCCGGACGGCTGGAACGTTTTGTGTAGCAAGGTATATGAAGTAATAAATTTGTAAAATAGTATAGTGCCCTAATAGTACACAACTCTAAATTAAGGGGATTTTTTTTTTTTTTTTTTTTTTTTTTTTTTTTTTTTTTTTTTTTTTTAAAGTTTGCTCCCTAGACCTCCTCATACCCCCCCCCCCCCCCCCCCCGGGCCCTCCTAAATTGAAGGCTCGCTATTACTCGCTAGGGAAAAATTCGAAACGTAAATAGCACGACAGGTCTTAGAATTAACACCAAAAAAAATGGGGCTAAAGGTCTCAAAATCGCCAAACTGATGGGGCGAATGTCTTAAAAATTTTAGAACTGTCGGGGCTAAGCATAAGGAAGAAGGGGGATCCTGACAAAAAATTAGAATAAAAACACAAATATAAACAAACTTGAAGCAGTGGAGATCATGGAAGGGCTGGAGGTGATAGAGGTAGCCGTGATGAATGAACCGTAGATAATGACGGAGAGATATATTATAGGGTGAGAAGTGCTCTACTGTACGGCTCGAGTGGGTGATGAAGGCTACCAGATGCCCCCTTAACCCATTCAGCACCAGGGACGTCCTTTTCATCAGATTCTGGCAACTATTAGACAATTTTATTCAGTTTAAGAAGGACGTCGACCAATAAAAAGGCTAAAGACTATCTCAATTCATCCTTTTAGCTACCTTATATCCTTCTTAAGCTAAATATAATCGTCTAAATGTAGCTGAAATCAAATTAAGAAAGACGTCACTGGTACTCCAAGGGTTAATAACTACCACCAATTGACCACTTGCGAGTTTTTCAGGCTATAAGGAAGTTGGAGCCGTAAACATCGATTTGGAGTGGAAATGCAATAGTGTAGGTGATGGATAAAGAGTTTGTTGAATTTACTTTCATAGGCCGGTTCCTACTAAATTACACTCTCGCTATCGCTCACCAGGAAAAAAATCTACATCTAAATGGCACGAAAGGTCTTAATATTGACAAAGAAATGGGACGAAAGGTCTTAAAATCGACACACTAATAGAGTGAACGTCTTAAAATATCACAACTAATGGGGCTAAACGTGGGAGAGAAGGGGGTCCAGAAAAAAAACTACCACACACACTTCTCCTCTCGAGTACGGTACTTCCTAGGGTGGCGGTAGAGCGGAGGAACCAGGAAGAAGCTGATGGGGGATAAAAAGAGGGCGGTGCAGTTCCATATCGCGCAACAATCGACCTCCAAAATAATTAAAACTTATTCACCATTCATTCACCATTCTGTTATACTGTCTTGATAGCGTTATGCATAAGTGCGTGGAATTTCGATGTGAGTATCCTAGGTTCGAGTCCTTGGAGTGCCACATGTATTTGTTGATTTCATTTATTGAGTTTAGAGGTGAAGTTGGTTGGTGGAAAAAACATAATTATACATCATTAACTTATCATTCACTCACTATTCAGTTATTCACCATCAACTTGTTCATCATTCACTCACCATTCAGTTATTCACCATCAACTTGTTCATCATTCACTCACCATTCACTTATTCATCATCAACTTGGTCATCATTCACTCACCATTCAGTTATTCATCATTAACTTGTTCATCATTCACTCACCCTTCAGTTATTCATCATCAACTTGTTCATCATTCACTCACCATTCAGTTATTCACCATCAACTTGTTCATCATTCACTCACCCTTCAGTTATTCATCATTAACTTATCATTCACTCACTATTCAGTTATTCACCATCAACTTGTTCATCATTCACTCACCCTTCAGTTATTCATCATTAACTTGTTCATCATCTTATCATTCTAACGGGTAATCATAAGTATGCGTAATATTAGAATGGAGGATAAGTAGAGGGCGGTAAAGTTCCATATCGCTCAACAAGTATACCTCCAATAATCACAGCTAATCATTCTAACAGGGATAATCATAAGTATTCGTAATATTAGAATGGAGGATAAGTAGAGGGCGGTAAAGTTCCATATCGCTCAACAAGTATACCTCCAATAATCACAGCTAATCATTCTAACAGGGATAATCATAAGTATTCGTAATATTAGAATGGAGGATAAGTAGAGGGCGGTAAAGTTCCATATCGCTCAACAAGTATACCTCCAATAATCACAGCTAATCATTCTAACAGGGATAATCATAAGTATTCGTAATATTAGAATGGAGGATAAGTAGAGGGCGGTAAAGTTCCATATCGCTCAACAAGTATACCTCCAATAATCACAGCTAATCATTCTAACAGGGATAATCATAAGTATTCGTAATATTAGAATGGAGGATAAGTAGAGGGCGGTAAAGTTCCATATCGCTCAACAAGTATACCTCCAATAATCACAGCTAATCATTCTAACAGGGATAATCATAAGTATTCGTAATATTAGAATGGAGGATAAGTAGAGGGCGGTAAAGTTCCATATCGCTCAACAAGTATACCTCCAATAATCACAGCTAATCATTCTAACAGGGATAATCATAAGTATTCGTAATATTAGAATGGAGGATAAGTAGAGGGCGGTAAAGTTCCATATCGCTCAACAAGTATACCTCCAATAATCACAGCTAATCATTCTAACAGGGATAATCATAAGTATTCGTAATATTAGAATGGAGGATAAGTAGAGGGCGGTAAAGTTCCATATCGCTCAACAAGTATACCTCCAATAATCACAGCTAATCATTCTAACAGGGATAATCATAAGTATTCGTAATATTAGAATGGAGGATAAGTAGAGGGCGGTAAAGTTCCATATCGCTCAACAAGTATACCTCCAATAATCACAGCTAATCATTCTAACAGGGATAATCATAAGTATTCGTAATATTAGAATGGGGGAAAAGTAGAGGGCGGTAAAGTTCCATATCGCTCAACAAGTATACCTCCAATAATCACAGCTAATCATTCTAACAGGGATAATCATAAGTATTCGTAATATTAGAATGGAGGATAAGTAGAGGGCGGTAAAGTTCCATATCGCTCAACAAGTATACCTCCAATAATCACAGCTAATCATTCTAACAGGGATAATCATAAGTATTCGTAATATTAGAATGGAGGATAAGTAGAGGGCGGTAAAGTTCCATATCGCTCAACAAGTATACCTCCAATAATCACAGCTAATCATTCTAACAGGGATAATCATAAGTATTCGTAATATTAGAATGGAGGATAAGTAGAGGGCGGTAAAGTTCCATATCGCTCAACAAGTATACCTCCAATAATCACAGCTAATCATTCTAACAGGGATAATCATAAGTATTCGTAATATTAGAATGGAGGATAAGTAGAGGGCGGTAAAGTTCCATATCGCTCAACAAGTATACCTCCAATAATCACAGCTAATCATTCTAACAGGGATAATCATAAGTATTCGTAATATTAGAATGGAGGATAAGTAGAGGGCGGTAAAGTTCCATATCGCTCAACAAGTATACCTCCAATAATCACAGCTAATCATTCTAACAGGGATAATCATAAGTATTCGTAATATTAGAATGGAGGATAAGTAGAGGGCGGTAAAGTTCCATATCGCTCAACAAGTATACCTCCAATAATCACAGCTAATCATTCTAACAGGGATAATCATAAGTATTCGTAATATTAGAATGGAGGATAAGTAGAGGGCGGTAAAGTTCCATATCGCTCAACAAGTATACCTCCAATAATCACAGCTAATCATTCTAACAGGGATAATCATAAGTATTCGTAATATTAGAATGGAGGATAAGTAGAGGGCGGTAAAGTTCCATATCGCTCAACAAGTATACCTCCAATAATCACAGCTAATCATTCTAACAGGGATAATCATAAGTATTCGTAATATTAGAAGGAGGATAAGTAGAGGGCGGTAAAGTTCCATATCGCTCAACAAGTATACCTCCAATAATCACAGCTAATCATTCTAACAGGGATAATCATAAGTATTCGTAATATTAGAATGGAGGATAAGTAGAGGGCGGTAAAGTTCCATATCGCTCAACAAGTATACCTCCAATAATCACAGCTAATCATTCTAACAGGGATAATCATAAGTATTCGTAATATTAGAATGGAGGATAAGTAGAGGGCGGTAAAGTTCCATATCGCTCAACAAGTATACCTCCAATAATCACAGCTAATCATTCTAACAGGGATAATCATAAGTATTCGTAATATTAGAATGGAGGATAAGTAGAGGGCGGTAAAGTTCCATATCGCTCAACAAGTATACCTCCAATAATCACAGCTAATCATTCTAACAGGGATAATCATAAGTATTCGTAATATTAGAATGGAGGATAAGTAGAGGGCGGTAAAGTTCCATATCGCTCAACAAGTATACCTCCAATAATCACAGCTAATCATTCTAACAGGGATAATCATAAGTATTCGTAATATTAGAATGGAGGATAAGTAGAGGGCGGTAAAGTTCCATATCGCTCAACAATCTACACCTCCAACAATCACAACTATACTCGTGTTTATTTTCAGCCGAGGGTAAATTGCCATGTCCTCATCATGATTCGTCGGCCATTACAGAGATTTTGTACCGAAGTATGTTGGTTATTGGTCAGTGTTTGGTATGTATATGCCGCAGAGACGTAGTAGTTTCATATATTTCCATTAAGGTGGTCCTTCTAGATAGATTTGTACATTGTTCGGCAGAAAATCTAAATTACAGGCTCACTATCGCTCGCCGGGAAAATTTGACACCTAAATGGTATTAAAGGTGTTAATATTGACAAGGAAATGGGGTGAAAAGTCTTAAAATCGCCAAACTAATGCGCCGAACGTCTTAAAATCTGAACACTAATGGGGCTAAACATGAGGGAGAAGGGGATCCAGGAAAAACGAACCATCCCCCCTTAAACCAGACATCCTTGGCATATACAGAAACCGTCTACATCCATTAATATAAGGGGAGATCTCCACTTGAGGGATTTTTTTCTTGACCCCTTTCTCCCTCATGTTTAGCCCCTTGCTTTTGATATTATAAAACGTTTACCTCATTAGTTTAGCGATTTTAAGAACGTTCACCCCATATTTAGAATTCAGGTGTCGATTTTATCCTGGCGAGCGATAGCGAGCCTGTAATTTAAGAGGAACCGGCCTTCGGCCGGGAAATTTTGCTACCGATAAATGTACAAATTTATCTTGAAAGGGACTCAAGGGGGTGTAATTTTAAGCTTAATGGAGGTCTAGGGAACAAACTAAATACCTCCCCTTAATTCACCCCGGACTATAATATTATCTATCATTATTATTATTATCTGCCACAGCTGTCAGTAGCCAATCACGACCAAAGACCCCTTCCTGCCTTCATCCCCCTCTTCCGGTTTATCGTAATTATAAGGAGTCGGTCTTTTTTGTTCGCTTTCAGCTACGTTTAGACTATTTTATGAAGCTTAGGAAGGATATACGGTAGCTAAAAGGATGAATGGAGAGTCTGAAGGTGTTTTCTTCTTTTTTTAGTGGGTAGACGTCCTTCCTAAGCTGAATAAAATCGTGTAATAGTTGCCCCGAGTGTATTGAAAAGGACGTCACCGGTACTGAATGGGTTAATTATAGAGAGTCCGTCTTTTGTTTATGTTCCCTTATTCTTTTTAGTCCTTTTATTTTATTTTATTTTTTTTGTCAGCGTTACACCTTTCCCTTCTTCCCATCATTTTTTCCCCGGTAGATTTTTTGTGGATTGTTATTTTTGTCTTTCCTTTTAAGTTTTATTTTATTTGATTTATTTATTTTTTGTTTAATGAAAAAAAAATTATCTTGAAGGAGGGTCTTGGGCATTTTTTTTGTTTTAAAGTTTGATGGAGGTCCAGGGAGGAAACTAAAAAAAAAAGTATTTAATGAGCAAATACATTCGCTCATCCCCCCTTTAACGACAGGAAAACGCGCACTAACAACTGTACGAATGACGTCAGTGTTGGTATAATCATCATCGACCGGTGCGCTGGCATAATTACGAGAATAGAAATAATAAAAGGTGGCGGTGGTAGACTGTCTATCGGTAGAGTCGCCAATGAGTCATGAAGGAGGACGTTAAGGGGAGGTTTGTATTTAGGCTTTCATTTATTTAGTTATTTATAATTGTCTTTAGTTTTCTCCCAAGACCTCCATCAAACTTTTAGAAAGGCCCACAAGACCCCCCTTCGAAATAAACTTGTACATTTTTTGGTAGAAAAGTTTAACGACCAAAGGCCGGTTTCTCACAGGCTCGCTCTCGCTCGCCAGGAATAACTCGACACCTACATGGCACGAAAGGTCTTAATATTGACAAAGAAATTGGGCGAAAGGTCTTAAAATAGCCAAACTAATGGGGCGAACGTCTTAAAATGTCATAACTAATGGGACTAAACATGAGGGAGAAGGGGGTCCACAAAAACCGTGTACCCCTCCCCCCTCCCTCCTCTCCCTAGATTTTTTTTTTTTTTTTTTTTTTTCTAGAGGTAGAATCGCCAATGAGTCATATATGAAGATAACCCGGTAGAGTATTATAACCTTGGTATAATAACTTCACGATTGTCTTTATACCATGATTATAATGATGTTGAAGGTGATAAGAATGATACTGGTGGGGTGATTATTATAGTGATGATGCTTAGGGAGGAGGATTTGGATGACAACAGTGCGTGTGATGCTTGATGTAGTTGATAGGGGAGATAATGATAATACTGACGATGACGATGATTATAATGACAACGGTGATAGGAAGGCTGGAAAGAATGATGTGGAAGTTGATGAGGATAACACTGACGATGATGATGATGATGATGATGATGATGATAGGAAGGCTGGAAATAATGATGTGGAAGTTGATGAGAATAATACTGATGATGATGATGATGATGATGATAGGAAGGCTGGAAATAATGATGTGGAAGTTGATGAGAATAATACTGATGATGATGATGATGATGATAGGAAGGCTGGAAATAATGATGTGGAAATTGATGAGGATAACACTGACGATGATGATGATAGGAAGGCTGGAAATAATGATGTGGAAATTGATGAGAATATTACTGATGATGATGATGATGATAGGAAGGCTGGAAATAATGATGTGGAAGTTGATGAGGATAATACTGACGATGATGGTGATAGAAAGATTAGTAACGGTATACATATGGTCAGTATGTTGGTATAAAAATCGACCTGCCTAATTAATGCCAATATTGTGAGTAGTAAAATGTGTTGGAGGGGAGAGGGGGGGGGTAAACAGACTGGCGGTAAGGGTGGGGGGTGGGGGTGAGTCATACAGGAAGTTAACCCGGTAGAGAGGAGCTTGTCCACCAACACCTGTGTCTGTCAGGAGTCGCGGGGGGTGGAGAGACACATATATTGATAAACAGACATACAGACACACAGATATACAGACATGTGTTGATACAGTATTATAGACAAGAACACAGACATTGCAGGTCAGGTTAGCCAAGTGGTCTAAGGCGCTGCGCACTGACTGCGAGGTCGAGGGTTTGAGTCCCCCAGAATCCTAAAGTTTTGTTCAGCTATCCCAATGGAGGAGTAGTGTATCTGGTCCCTCCTTAGAAAGGCTTCTCACATATCAGCTTTTGTTAGCCTACACGTACAAGTACATCTGCGTATGTATTATGATGTGAACTCGGTACCTCATGGTCGCCAAAGGTCGAATAAGCATTGTACTGTACCTAGGTTAAGAAAACTCTATAGATGTTCAGCCTCACAGCTCCAAGTGAACAATAAACCGACAATTATTATTATTATTATTTATATACATAAACAGGTACTCAGACAACCATATAAACACACAGACAGACCAACCAACAAATAGGATTAGTTGCGATAGTTCGAAAAGCCTGTTAATTGCTGGAGGCCCTCAATAAAATCGTCTAATGGTTACCAGAATATACAGTAATTAATAGGATGTCAACGGTACTGAATGGGTTAAACCTTTCGTATTGACAGACAGACATAGACCAATTGATAAACGTGGAAGCTTATAAACAAACGGGCACGCAGAGAGACAGTCAGCGAGATAGACAGCCAGGAAGACAAACAGAAGGACAGGGAGACAAACAGAAGGACAGGGACACAAACAAACAGACAGACAGACAGACGGCAGACGAGGAAGTGAGGGAAATGTGAAATGGAGAAAATGAAAGGGTCAAAGGCAATAGAAGGTTAGATGGGAAGAAACTACGCAAATGTGATGGCTGTGGTGAGAAATAGGTAGGTAGACCGATGGATTTTGATTGATGGATTGACGGATTGATAGAATGATTTAGTAGACTGATCGAAGGAGAGAGAGAGAATGTGTGTGTCTGTGTGACGGGATATAAAGATTGAAAAGAAATAAAATGGTACGATAGAAAGAGAACAGAAACCCGTATAATATATAATCTATAATATATAAATATGTAAGTGCAGGCGGTGTTGTGAATAGAGAACGAGTCATGATTGGGGATAAGAGGGAAGAGTTAGGAGGGCTGAACGAGTGGGATGGATGTATAAATCCTTGAGTGTGTGTGAGAGAGAGAAAAAGAGTGTGAGTGAGTGAGTGCGTGTGTGTGTGTGTGAGTGAGTGAGTGCGTGCGTGCGTGTGTGTACTGTGTGTGTGTGTCCATACGCGTCTCCTAACTAGCGTATCATAATTATGGAAGAATGAGGAGAAGCGAAGAGTATAATAGAGTGGGAAGCAGATGTGTATATGTGTGTGTGTGTGTGTGTGTGTGTGTGTGTGTGTGTGTGTGTGTGTGTGTGTGTGACCATGCGCTCTTCCAAACGACCGTATATAATTGAAGAATGAGGAGGAACGAAATATGAAGGAGAGCTACATAGATACACAGACCACACAGACCTCAAGGTCCTTACTAGGCAGTCTGAGAGAGAAAGAGAGAGAGAGAGAGAGAGAGAGAGAGAGAGAGAGGACAAGAACAACAAAAAATAGTACCGTACTCCCACCTGAGAAATTGGTCGTAAATTTTTAGCAGTTGACCTGTTTATCATCCAGCCCAGTCCCCCCCCCCCCCCACCCCTGCCCCTGCCCCTGCCCCCTTACTCCTGTCCCTACCCTGCAGTCCTACCACCCGCTATTCTACCCTGTCTCACCTGGCCTGCCCTACTTCTTCCTGTCCTGCTTTGGCCTACCTTGTTCTGGTCCAGAAAAACGACCGGTTTTCTGGACCGCTTTCTCCCTCATGTTTAGCCCCATTAGTTTTCAGATGTTATGATGTTTGCCCCATTAGTTAGTCGATTTCAAAACCTTTCGCCCCATTTCTTCGTCAATATTTAGACCTTTCGTTCTATTTACGTGTCGATTTTTTCCTTGGCTAACGATAGTGAGCCTGTAATGTTGGAAGAAACGGCCTTCGACCGGGACATTTTTCTAACGAAAAATGTACAAATTAATCTAGAAGGGGGATCTAATGTTTTTTTTTTTTTTTTTTTTTAATTTGATGGAGGTCTAGGGAGGAAACTAGAAAAATAATGAATACATGTAAAAAACGGCCAAAAAGTGAACCATTCCTGATCATGTTGTAAACTCTGCTTCCCTGCCGTGCCACGACCTTCCTTGTCTTGCCCTCTGCTGTTGTTTCTTGTTTTCCTTCCTAGCCTAACCTTTTATTTGTTTCTTGTTTGCCTTCTTTTCCTAGTCTTTTATTTGTTTTCCTAGATTTATTTCTTTGTTTGATTTGTTTTTCTAGTCTTTTATTTTTGTTCTTGTTTTCCTTCCTAGCCTAGCCTTTTATTTGTTTTTTGTTTTCCTTCCTAGCCTAACCTTTTATTTGTTTCTTGTTTGCCTTCTTTTCCTAGTTTTTTATTTGTTTTCCTAGATTTATTTCTTTGTTTGATTTGTTTGTCTAGTCTTTTATTTTTGTTCTTGTTTTCCTTCCTAGCCTAGCCTTTTATTTGTTTTTTGTTTTCCTTCCTAGCCTAACCTTTTATTTGTTTCTTGTTTTCCTTCTTTTCCTAGTCTTTTATTTGTTTTCCTGGTTTTATTTCCTTGTTTGATTTGTTTTCCTTCCTAGCCTAGCCTTGTATTTGTTTTCTATCTTACCTTTGCTTGCTTTCGGAGGGTATCACACGAGCGCCTTTTCTGGCATCTTAGGGTAACCGTTTTGTAATTATGTCGACAACAGAGATGAAGACAGATTGGGGGTTGACATTTTACAAAGAACACACATTCACTCTCTCTCTCTCTCTCTCTCTATCTCTCTCTATCTCTCTCCCTCTCTCTCTCTCTCTCTCTCTCTCTCTCTCCCCCCCTCTCTCTCTCTCTCTCTCTCTCTCTCTCTCTCTCTCTCTCTCTCTCTCTCATTCTCTCTCTCTCTCTCTCTCTCTCTCTCTCTCTCTCTCTCTCCCCCTCTCTCTGTCTCTCTCTCTCTCTCTCTCTTTCTGATTTACACCCCTTGGTTTGCTTGGGTCTGCCTTGCATTGCAGTTTCTCTCTTGGCTTCGGGATACACCACTTGTTCTTATCCTATTTGTTTGGTTGTTGACTATCTTTTGTTGTATGGAGAACATTATCGCCGCATGGAGAAATCTGTGTCGTTACTTTAAGGGGAAGTTTTTAGTGTGTTTCCTAGACTTCCATCAAGCTTGAAATTACACCCCCTTGACCCCCTTTCAAGATAAATTTGTACATTTTTCGGTAGAAAAATTTCCCGGCCGAAGGCCGGTTGCTCTTAAATTACAGGCTCGCTATCGCTCGCCAGGAAAAAATCTACACCTAAATGGGACGAAAGGTCTTAAAAGTGACATATATGGGGTGAAACTTCTTAAAATCGCCAAACTAATGGGGCGAACGTCTTGAAACTTCAAAAGCCATGGGGCTAAACATGAGGGAGAGAGGGGTCCAGAAAAAAATCCCTCAAGTGGAAATCTCCCCTTAACCCCTTCAGCACCATGACGCTTTTTTACCTTTGATTCTGGCTAAAATTAAACGATTATAGTCATCAATTGGTTTCCAGAGATATACCTCCAAAATAACAAATAGGTGAAGTCCGGGAATTATTATGAGTGGGATAGAGATTGTGGCTTCCGAGTGTACCTATAGAAGGCTAAGGTGGTGCAGGTTACAGGTCTCTATATATTGGTGAAAGTTACAGGTCTCTATGTATACTGGTGCAGGTTACAGGTCTCTATATATATTCTGGTGCAGGTTACAGGTCTCTATATATATACTGGTGCAGGTTACAGGTCTCTATATATATACTGGTGCAGGTTACAGGTCTCTATATATATACTGGTGCAGGTTACAGGTCTCTATATGTATACTGGTGCAGGTTACAGGTCTCTCTCTATATATATACTAGTGCAGGATACAGGTCTATATATATACTGGTGCAGGATACAGGTCTCTCTCTATATATATACTGGTGCAGGATACAGGTCTCTCTATATATACTGGTGCAGGATACAGGTCTCTCTATATATACTGGTGCAGGATACAGGTCTCTCTCTATATATATACTGGTGCAGGATACAGGTCTCTCTATATATACTGGTGCAGGATACAGGTATCTGTATATACTGGTGCAGGATACAGGTCTCTCTATATATACTGGTGCAGGATACAGGTCTCTCTATATATACTGGTGCAGGATACAGGTCTCTATATATACTAGTGCAGGATACAGGTCTCTATATATATACTGGTGCAGGATACAGGTCTCTATATATATACTGGTGCAGGATACAGGTCTCTATATATTCTGGTGCAGGTTACGGGTCTCTCTCTATATACTGGTGCAGGTTACGGGTCTCTCTTTATATACTGGTGCAGGATACATGTCTCTCTCTATACTGGTGCAGGATACAGGTCTCTCTATATATACTGGTGCAGGATACATGTCTCTCTCTATACTGGTGCAGGTTACGGGTCTCTCTCTATATACTGGTGCAGGATACAGGTCTCTATATATATACTGGTGCAGGATACAGGTCTCTCTATATATACTGGTGCAGGATACAGGTCTCTCTATATATACTGGTGCAGGATACAGGTCTCTCTATATATATACTGGTGCAGAATACAGG
The DNA here is from genome assembly GCA_032716605.1 of Paralithodes platypus. Taxonomy (NCBI): domain Eukaryota; kingdom Metazoa; phylum Arthropoda; class Malacostraca; order Decapoda; family Lithodidae; genus Paralithodes; species Paralithodes platypus. Next base: position 2,718,504 of record CM064543.1, read on the forward strand.
TCTCTATATACTGGTGCAGGATACAGGTATCTCTATATATAATGGTGCAGGATACAGGTCTCTCTCTATATATATACTAGTGCAGGATACAGGTCTCTCTATATATACTAGTTCAGGATACAGGTCTCTCTATATATACTGGTGCAGGATACAGGTCTCTCTATATATACTGGTGCAGGATACAGGTCTCTCTATATATACTGGTGCAGGATACAGGTCTCTCTATATATACTGGTGCAGGATACAGGTATCTGTATATATACTGGTGCAGGATACAGGTCTCTCTATATATACTGGTGCAGGTTACAGGTCTCTCTATATATACTGGTGCAGGATACAGGTCTCTCTATATATACTGGTGCAGGATACAGGTCTCTCTATATATACTGGTGCAGGATACAGGTCTCTCTATATATACTGGTGCAGGATACGGGTCTCTCTATATATACTGGTGCAGGATACAGGTCTATATATATACTGGTGCAGGATACAGGTATCTGTATATACTGGTGCAGGATACAGGTCTCTCTATATATACTGGTGCAGGATACAGGTCTCTCTATATATACTGGTGCAGGATACAGGTCTCTCTATATATACTGGTGCAGGATACGGGTCTCTCTATATATACTGGTGCAGGATACAGGTCTCTATATATATACTGGTGCAGGATACGGGTCTCTCTATATATACTGGTGCAGGATACAGGTCTCTCTATATATACTGGTGCAGGATACAGGTATCTGTATATACTGGTGCAGGATACAGGTCTCTCTATATATACTGGTGCAGGATACAGGTCTCTCTATATATACTGGTGCAGGATACAGGTCTCTCTATATATACTGGTGCAGGATACAGGTCTCTCTATATATACTGGTGCAGGATACAGGTATCTGTATATACTGGTGCAGGATATAGGTATCTCTATATATACTGGTGCAGGATACAGGTCTCTCTATATATACTGGTGCAGGTTACGGGTCTCTCTCTATATACTGGTGCAGGTTACGGGTCTCTCTCTATATACTGGTGCAGGATACATGTCTCTCTCTATACTGGTGCAGGATACAGGTCTCTCTCTATACTGGTGCAGGATACAGGTCTCTCTATATATACTGGTGCAGGTTACAAGTCTCTCTCTCTATACTGGAGTAAGTTACAGGTCTCTATAATATTCAAGTGCAGGTGCAGAGGGTGAGCGTGAAGCCTACCTTGCATTCCTGCATCATTTATGGCCCCACCAGTCAGCTATCCCGGTACACAGACTGTATACCGGGCACATACCGGACAACTCTTGGCTTATAGAGTCTGGTTAAGGGGAGGTATTTAGTTTCTTCCCTAGAACTCCATCAAGCTTAAAATTACACTCCCTAGACCCCCTTTCAAGATAAATTTGTACATTTTTCGGTAGAAAAATTTCCCGGCCAAAGGCCGGTTCCTCTCAAATTACAGGCTCGCTATCGCTCGCCAGGAAAAAATCGACACCTAAATGGCACGAAAATTCTTAAAATTGACAGAAATGGGGCGAAAGTTCTTAAAATCGCCAAACTAAAGGGAGCGAGCGTCTTAAAATCTAAAAAGCAATGGGGCTAAACATGAGAGAGAAAGGGGGTCCAGAAAAAAATCCCTCAAGTGGAAATCTCCCCTTAATCTCAGGCGTGTTTAATGAGGTTACGAACAAGTGAGAGGCAGTAAATGGTAGAATAATCAATATATCCTTTGCTCTTTCTAAGCCTCGTAAAATAATCTAACAGTAACTACTAAAAACATTATACTCTCTTATCTTTACTATGCTGTTATTTAAAGGGTCCCGCCAAATTATTTAAAGGGTCCCGCCAAATTATTTAAAGGGTCCCGCCAAATTATTTAAAGGGTCCCGCCAAATTATTTAAAGGGTCCCGCCAAATTATTTAAAGGGTCCCGCCAAATTCATTGCGTTGTAACATTTCTTGCGGGTATCGAGTCCTTACTTGGGTTTTCATTGCGGGTCACTTGATTTGATTCTTACTTACTTTTATATCTTATCGAATCGCATTTTCATATTTTTATTTTTATTTTATTTTATTTTTTGCGTGCCACTTGATTTGTTTCTTCTTTGCTTATATAGATAGCTTGTTTAATTGCATCTTCAATCTTGGGTTTTTTTTGTTGCGTGTTTAACTTGATTTGTTTCTTGTTTTTATAGCTTATCTAGTCGCATCTTCAGTCTTCTATCAATGGCTTTGTTATTAAATTTACTATGCTATAAATGTGTTGGGTGACTCTTGATATATTTCTTGTGTGTATACCTTATCTAATCGCATCATCAATCTTTTATCACTGCTTTTGTTATTTACATTTACTGCGGTATACAATAACTCAAATGACCACTTGCGAGTTTCAGGCTATAAGGAAGTTGGAGCCGTGAACATCAATATTAAAGATAAATGCAATAATAATGAGAGTTTCTGATGGATTAAAAAGTATGCAAAATTTGGTATTATGTATTTATCAATGTATTACGATCATATTTTAGCTGGTAATTCTGCTAAATATCGATGTAAAAACTCCAACTTCCTTATAGCCTGAAACTCGCAAGTGGTCAATTTACCGAACTCTCTGTCCTGTAAATTATTGTCCTGTGCCCAAGAAGTCTGTGTGTGTGTGTGTGTGTGTGTGGGTGTGGGTGTGAGTGTGAGTGTGGGTGGGTGGGGGGGTTTCTCTCTCTTTTTTTTTTTGTTTTTTTTTTTGTTTTTTTTGTTTTTTTTTTTGCCTGAGCTTTTTCTTATCGGCTCTTATCAGTAGAAATATGAGCTATCTAATCTCTTTAATCTTGTCCCCCCGCCTTGGTTATATGTTGCTTCCCGGAGTTGTAAATTACCCTTATCTGACTCACTATTATACCAGATAGTTTAAGGGGAGAGGGGTATTTTTTTTCTGGTCCCCTTTCTCCCTCGTGTTTAGTCTGATTTTTTTTCAGATATAAGAAGTTCGGGCCTTCAGTTTGATGATTTTAACACCTTTCACCCCATTCCGTTGTCAATTTTAAGATCTTTCGTGCAAAATAGATGTCGATTTTTCTCTGGCGAGCGATAGCGACCCTGTAATTTTAAGAGGAAGCGGCCTTCGGCCGGGACATTTTTCTCCCGATTGTTTTTACAAATATATCTTGAAAGGGGATCATGGGGTATTGTTTTAAGTTTGATGGAGGTCTAGGGAGGAAACTAGAACAATATTAAATACATGAACAAACCCACACCATCACACACACACACACACACACACACACACACACACACACACACACACACACACACACACACACACACACTACCTCTCTCTCTCTCTCTCTCTCATTGAAACAACATAGCGACGGGGATGATTCATAGCACTTCCACAGCGTTTATTTTTTTATTTTATTTATTTATTTATTTATTTTTTGCTACAATTTCCCATCTTTACCCAAGAGTATGACTGACCGAAATGGTCGAGAATTGCTATCACGGTGAATTGGATAGGGGTGAGAGGCGTTCTGGTGTGATTCGAGTTGATACGGGCCAAATTCACGGTAATGCCAACGCTTTTTGAGCCTTGAATTGATTCAGTTTGATCACATACTATGGGGCTTTCACGGTCTCGACATCTTCTCGGTTATACTTCATCATTTCATAAATATTTTGGCATTTTCTTTTGATGAATCTATATTTTTGCTCTTAAAATTCTCGTTTTCAGTTCTATACGGATCAGAGTTTTTCCTTTTGGTTTATGCGTGTGTGTTTGTAATTTTAATTATCCAGGGGAGGCCACACATGCATATGATAAGGAGTTGCTGGAACTCCTGTTTCATTTGCCTGGCTTCCCCCACTGTTTCTGTGTGTGCCTCACCTACACAGAGAATAATCCAGCTAATTCTCACAAAAAACTCGTCCTCCTATTCATCATTGAACCGTGTACCAGGCGCTAGAGTCGGGTTATTTTCAACTGGCGGTAAATTGAAACCCTTAGCAACTGATGTCTTGATAGTGGAAACATATGAAATTACTGTCTGTACCTCATAATTACTGTCTGTACCTCATAATTACTGTCTGTACCTCATAATTATACCAAGTGTTCATAATCAGCAACATAGCTCACTACAAAGTCATCATAATACCTAAATAATCAAGATAGGAACATGGCAATTTACCGTCAGCTAAGAAAAAACCGAGTACAGTGCAGGCCATTGTAGTTATTCACCCCCCCCCCCCCCTCCCCTATATCACCCCCATTTTCCTTTGATCTGGGTGATCTGGCCCTAACCCAACCAACCATCCATCATACTCAATTTTCACTTCCTAGTATATACAGTAGTCTCCGTTGTGATTGATAAATTTATATAATTGTATTTCTTCGTTGTATTTTATTGTATTTTTATTTTGTTGTTGTCGTATTCCTTGTCAGTTTGCTTTCAGTTTGTTTTTCTAGCAGCAGTGGATTTTTTCATTATTTCTTATCGTGGTTGGCTAGTGCATTTTCGTGGCATTTTGGTTATAAGATTGATGTATTGTGTATGTGGAGAGAGAGAGAGAGAGAGAGAGAGAGAGAGAGAGAGAGAGAGAGAGAGAGAGAGAGAGAGAGAGAGAGAGAGAGAGAAAGAGAGAAACGGAGAGGAGAGAGAGAGAGAGAGAGAGAGAGAGAGAGAGAGAGAGAGAGAGAGAGAGAGAGAGAGAGAGAGAGAGAGAGAGAGAGAGAGAGAGAGAGAGAGGAGAGAGAGAGAGGAGAGAGAGAGAGAGAGAGAGAGAGAGAGAGAGAGAGAGAGAGAGAGAGAGAGAGAGAGAGAGAGTCCAATAGCATTACTGTCAGCTGAAGTTATAGCATGTAGCATATAAACAAGCTTGATATATTGTCGTTATATATCCATCACACTAACCAGCTGTCACTCTGTTATCTATGGCCACAAAGAGTATTATACTTTAAAGGGGGGAGAGGGTTAAGGGGGGTGACCTGTTTTTCTTCTGTCCTTTTCTATCTTTCTCTGGCTTGTATCCATTTGGCCCCATTCAGCCTACTGTTTTAAGACGTTTATCCCCATCCAGGTGTCAATTTCTTACTGGTGATCGGTAGCGAGCCAGCATATTTTTTATATTTGTTTGACAGCAGGCTAAATTTGTACATTTTTCGATAGAAAAATGTCTCCGGCGAAGCCGGATTTCTTCATATAATGCTGGGTCGCTATCGCTCGCCAGGAAGAAATCGACACCTAGATGGGGATAAACGTCTTAAAATAGTTGGCTGAATGGGGCCGAATGGATACAAGCCAGAGAAAGAGAGAAACGGACAGAAATAACAAAAAGCAGGTCACCCCCCTTAATAGTAAATGAATCCTCCAGGGGTTAACCCTTTCTGTACCGCCGCCGGTGACGTCTATTCTAGCTACATCCAGCCGCTTACATGAAGCTTCGGAAGGATACATGGCAGCCAAAAAGCTTCGGAAGGATACATGGCAGCCAAAAAGCTTCGGAAGGATACATGGTAGCCAAAAGGATCGAATTAAATAGTCGAGCGTTTTTAATGGGTAGCCGTTCTTCCTAAGCTGAATAAAACCGTTAAATAGTTGCCAGAATGTAGTGATAAGGACGTCCCTGGTACTGAACGGGTTAAGGGAAGGTATATACTTTGTTCCCTAGACCTCCATCAAGCTTAAAATTATACCCCCTTTACCCCTTTCAAGATAAATTTGTAAATTTTTCGGTAGAAAAATGTCCCGGCCGAAGGCCGGTTCCTCTTAAATTACAGGCTCGCTATCGCTCGCCAGGAAAAGATTGACACCTATATGGCACGAAAGGTCTTAACATTGACACAAATGGGGCGAAAGTTCTTAAAATCGACAAACTAATGGGGCGAACGTGTTAAAATCTCAAAAGCAATGGGGCTAATCATGAAGGAGAAAGGGCTCCAGAAAAAAATCCCTCAAGTGGAAATCTCCCCTTAACCCTCTGAACTAATAATATTAAGTGAGAGGGGGTGGGGGAGGGGGGGGGGGACACACCAGCAAATATACAGTATCAAGATTTTAGAATAAAGTAGACATAGAAAGAAACACATGGAACTAGCGGAAGAGGTGGACAGCAAGGAAGGATGACTCATATAGCGGCGGGTGGTGGTGGTGGTGGTGGTGGGGTTAAACCTTGGTCTGTCACCTTCACTGGTTCACTGGTATTGTCTACAAACACACACACACACACACACACACACACACACACACACACACACACACACACACACACACACACAGTAAAGTTCATGTGTGAGTGCTTAGTAATTAGGATAGCCTTTTTGTTTCTTCCACTCTGTCCCTGTCACTGTTCCTACTTGTTGGCCAATTATAAGAATTTTGGCGCGTCATCCGTTTTTTACCTGCCTCTGACACCTGCCACACCGTTGCTGATTGGACGTTCCTTACCTGCGTTTAGCCTTCTCCTCTTGGTGTGTGGTTATTATTATTATGTAAGTTTTTATTAATTGTTTAGCTTTATTAACTCCGCCAACGAACGGAAGTTATGTTCTCTCTGTTTGTCTGTCTCTCTGTTAACAAGATATCTCACAAAGTTATGAACCGACGCTTACAAAATTTGGTGGGCAGATAGGATATGGGTCAAATAAGAAGTGATCCGATTTAGGAGGCGATCCGAAGATTTCTACGAAATTTGGTTGGTAGATAGGTTCTGCGCCAAGGAAGAAGTGGTTCAATTTAGGAAGTGATCCAGAGATTTTTACAAAATTTGGTGGGCTGATAGGATTTTCGCCAAAAGAAGTTATTGAATTTAGGAGGCGAACCCAGATCCAGAAGAAAATTAGGCCTATGATAATAATGGTTAAGGGGGGATGGGCCGTTTTTCTGGTCCCTCTTCTCCCTCATCTTTAGCCCCTTTAATTTGGCGATTTTATGAACTTTTTCCCCATTTCTGTCAATTTTAAGACTTTTCCTGCCATTTAGGTGTCGATTTTTTCCTGGCGAGCGACAGCGAGCCTGTAATTCAAGAGGTACCGGCCTTTGGCCGGGAAATATTTCTCCCGAAAAATTTACAAATTTATCTTGAAAAAGGGTCTAGAGGGTGTCTTTTAAAGCTTGATGGAGGTCTAGCGAGGAAACTAGGAAAATAATAATTAAATTAAATTATCGACCAAATCTCTAACCTCTAACCGTTTTGGTAAGATGATCCTCAGGGTATTAGAGTGTTGAGCCTATAATTGGGCTTTGTAATTGAACTGGGATTGTGTGGGACAGGGATCTGCCTTGCTTAGGCCAATCGGCTTTCTGCAGACTCCCATTTTCTTATGTTCTTATGTTCTTATGTAAAAAGTGAACCATCTCCCCTTAAGAACCAGCTAGCGTAGGCAGAGGTATGCGCTCTGCCGGGTGCTCCTCTATTTAAGGCTTGCTTCAGTTCCTCTTTGAAATGTGTTTGTCTCGGCTATCCTTATCTTCCACAAGTTTCTCATTGTCTGTCCTTTCGCATTCAATTTTCCCAATATTTCCCTTCCCGTCACAGGCTTTGGGTTTTGTTGTTCTTTGTTTAAGGGGAGGTATTTAGTTTGTTCCCTAGACCTCCATCAAGCTTAAAATTACACCCCCTTGAGTCCTTTTCAAGATAAATTTATACATTTTTCGGTAGAAAAATGTCCCGGCCGAAGGCCGCTTCCTCTTAAATTACAGGCTCGCTATCGCTCGCCAGGATAAAAATCGACACCTGAATGGCATGAAAGGTCTTAATATGGGGTGAAAGTTAATATGGGGTAAAATTGCTAAACTAATGGGGCAAACGTTTTATAGTATCAAAAGCAATGGGGCTAAACATGAGGGAGAAAGGGGTCAAGAAAAAAATCCCTCAAGTGGAGATCTCCCCTTAACTGTTCCGAGTTCTCCCAGGGCTTTCTCCTAACCCCCTTTTGCTATTTGTTTCCTAAATATCTTTTTCATATATATATATATATCACCTTTTTTATATTTACCCCCTGCCACCTCACAATTGGGCTTATCTTGTGTTTCAGACCCTTCAATCCTTTCCCCTAGAATTAGTTTGCCCTGGTATGTCCGTATCTCTGGCAAATCTTACCTTCCCAGGGTTAAGGGACTATTCTCTGGACCCTGTACCTTCCCTAGCATGCACCTATCCTTTTACTGACCGTCCCTTTTTTTTTTTTTCTATGTGATTGAGGGAGGCAAAAGGCATAACTGCCTATAGCGAGTGCCTCCCCCATAGTTGAAAGAGTGACAGGGCCAAAATCAAGGGACGTTCGAGCCAAAATGCCTGGACACACGGAGTTTGAAGCAATTTAAGTCATAGGAAGAGGGAAAGACTGATTCTGGGAGAGAGTTCCAGAGCTCAGATGTTGAGTAGAAGAAAGTTTGAGAGTAACGTTTCACTCTTGGGTTGGAGAGTTGCACAGAGTACTACTTGTCTACTTGTTCCCTTTCCTGTATGTTGTTTGGTGAATAGAGAAGCTAAATGTTGTTAAAAATATCTTTGAAAAGTTGACATGATGAATATAAACACCATATGAGGAGGATCTAGTGACCTGAAGAAGCGAGATGCGAAATGCTGCCAATAAAGTGCTCCTCCTCGTATGGTGTTATATTCAAGATAACCGTTGTTTTTCTGTCTTTCTTGTCTTTTATTTTTAGTCATCCTCTTCTGTCATTCACCTCTCCTTTATTGTTAGTTATCCTCTTCTGTCATTTACCTCTCCTTTTATGTCCTTCCATGTCGGTCGGATAATGGAAGGTCTGTCGTTGTCTCCCGAATCTCCCCTTCCCTGTCTCGCACCTGTCCTTTACCCGTCTACCTGTTTCCCTTCCCCGTCATTGTTTGGTAGGTAGGGGGGACGGGGTTCATTGGGGTGCTGCGCTTCCCGATCCTCACTTGTTTGGTTTATCTTCCGGGTTTTGAGCTTCGAGGTTTTTGTGTGGACTAGGGGGATGTTTTTTTTTTTTTTTTTTTTTTCGTGTCCCTTCCTGGGTTTGGTTGTTGTTGTTATTGGTATTATTATTATTATTATTATTAGTAGTAGTAAAATTATGCAAAGTTCTGCATCTTCTGATTGAAAGAATCAAGTAGGCTACCTCATATGTACGACATACAACTTCCTTGGATGATATTTCCTTTCCTGTTAATTCTTAAATTACATTATTTTGCTGTGTCAAACAATTAATGTAATGTCTTAGTCCAGTTGTGGGTGTAAATATACAATCATTCAAATCAATGATTGTTATTGTTGTTATTATTTTTAGTATTGCTGTGTTGTTATCGTTATTATTATTATTATGATGATGATGATGATTTTAACAACTTTATTGTATTTTGCATGTATTCCTCGCTTTAAATATGTATTAAATGTAACATATGCATTCCTCACATTATGAAGTAAATGAAACTTATGTATTTCTCGAGTAAACTAGTCCTGTTCATCTTATCGTACACATACCAGCGACGATATGTATAGATAACCCATAATTATAAACAAACAGACTAGGCTAGCACGTAGGTCATTAGGTATACTGATAGCGACGTATCACGACCAATATATTATAGTAAGCGCTGTCTTGTTTTGAGAGCTAATACATTTGAATTTATATGAATTTACACTTTCTCCTCCACAATGCAGAACTTCTGCTTATCAGAATTCATTTATCCCCAGAGCTACTACTCTTTGGAATTCACTTCCCTCGAATTGCTTTCCACAAACTTACAATCAACAAATGTTTAAATCCAGTTGTTACAAACATTTTATGAATGGAGGATGCCTTTAGGCACATGGACCTTTTTGTTTTATCTGTGTTTTTCCTTCCTCCGTTCATTGTCTCTTTAAAAAAAAAACAAAAAAAAAAAACATCTTTCTTGGTGATCAACGAAGAATGTACACTATGTCTATGGAATGGTGTTCGTGTGAGAATGTACACTATGTCTATGGAATGGTGTTCGTGTGAGAATGTACACTATGTCTATGGAATGGTGTTCGTGTGAGAATGTACACTATGTCTATGGAATGGTGTTCGTGTGAGAATGTACACTATGTCTATGGAATGGTGTTCGTGTGAGAATGTACACTATGTCTATGGAATGGTGTTCGTGTGAGAATGGGTTAAGTTTATACTGAAATAAATCCTTTATGTTATTTGTTTTAGAGTGACTTAAGGGGAGGTGTTTAGTTTGTTCCCTAGATTTCCATCAAGCTTAAAATTACACCCCCTAGCCCCCTTACAAGTCAAATTTGTAAATTTTCGGTAGAAAAATGTACCGATTTCTCTTAAATGGAATGGCTCGCTATCGCTCGCCAGGAAAAAATCGACACTACATGACACGAAAAGTCTTCGTGTGACAGAAATGGGCGAAAGTTCTTATACCAAATAATGGGGCCGAACTATTCTTAAAATCTCAAAGCAATGGGGCTAAACATGGGGAGAAAGAGGTGTTTTTGTTCCCTTACTATTGATTTTGGCTTAGTAGGTTTCACCCACTAGACCCCCTTTTCAAGATAAATTTGTACTTTTTGAGAAAGACGTTCCCGCCGAAGGCCGATTTTAAGAACTCCTATCGCTTCTGTCAAAAACCATCGACACCTAATTGGCACGATTAGCGAGTCTTAAAATTGACAGAAATGGGGCGAAAGTTCTTAAAATCACCAAACTAATGGGGCGAACTTCTTAAAATCTCAAAAGCAATGGGGCTAAACATGAGGGAGAAAGAGGTCCAGAAAAAAATCCAGAATTTTTTTAGTGACTTAATAAATAGCATCTTTATTTAGTGACTTAATAAATAGCATCTTTATTTAGTGACTTAATAAATAGCATCTTTATTTAGTGACTTAATAAATAGCATTTTTATTTAGTGACTTAATAAATAGCATCTTTATTTAGTGACTTAATAAATAGCATCTTTATTTAGTGACTTAATAAATAGCATCTTTATTTAGTGACTTACAAATAGCATCTTTATTTAGTGACTTAATAATAGCATCTTTATTTAGTGACTTATAAATAGCATCTTTATTTAGTGACTTAATAAATAGCATCTTTATTTAGTGACTTAATAAATAGCATCTTTATTTAGTGACTTAATAAATAGCATCTTTATTTAGTGACTTAATAAATAGCATCTTTATTTAGTGACTTAATAAATAGCATCTTTATTTAGTGACTTAATAAATAGCATCTTTATTTAGTGACTTAATAAATAGCATCTTTATTTAGTGACTTAATAAATAGCATCTTTATTTAGTGACTTAATAAATAGCATCTTTATTTAGTGACTTCATAAATAGCATCTTTATTTAGTGACTTAATAAATAGCATCTTTATTTAGTGACTTAATAAATAGCATCTTTATTAGTGACTTAATAATAGCCATCTTTATTTAGTGACTTAATAAATAGCATCTTTATTTAGTGACTAATAAATAGCATCTTTATTTAGTGACTTCATAAATAGCATCTTTATTTAGTGACTTAATAAATAGCATCTTTATTTAGTGACTTAATAAATAGCATCTTTATTTAGTGACTTAATAAATAGCATCTTTATTTAGTGACTTAATAAATAGCATCTTTATTTAGTGACTTAATAAATAGCATCTTTATTTAGTGACTTAATAAATAGCATCTTTATTTAGTGACTTAATAAATAGCACCTTCCTACTATATAATTTGTTGTGGTGGTAATCTGATGGGTATCCTAGTGTTTTACGAGTACTAGCGAACACCATTTTGGCTTGTTTGTGTTTGTTTGTGCCGTGTGTGGTGTGGGTGTGTATGTGTGTCGATCCTGTTTGTGTGTGTGTGTCGACCCTGTGTGTTGCTGTTAGTGATTCTTGTTTGTGTTTAGCTGTCATTTGTTTGTGTTTAGTTGCCATTTGATTGTGTTTAGCTGCCATTATTTTGTGTTTATCTACCATTTGTTTGTGTTTAGCTGCCATTTGATTGTGTTTAGCTGTCATTATTTTGTGTTTAGCTGCCATTTGATTGTGTTTAGCTCCCATACTTTTGTTTAGCTGTCATTTGTTTGTGTTTAGCTGCCATTTGATTGTGTTTAGCTCCCATTCTTTTGTTTAGCTGTCATTTGTTTGTGTTTAGCTGCCATTTGTTTGGGTCTTGGGGATATATACTGTATATAAACTTGATGGAGGTCTAGCGAGCAAACTAAAAAATCTGCCCTTAAGGGGATGTATTTAGTTTGTTCCCTAGACCTCCATCAAGCTTAAAATTACACCCCCTTGAGTCCCTTTCAAGATAAATTTGTAAATTTTTCGGTAGAAAAATTTCCCGGCCGAAGGCCGGTTCCTCTTAAATTACAGGCTCGCTATCGCTCGCCAGGATAAAATCGACACCTGAATGGCACGAAAGGTCTTAATATGGGGTGAAAGTTCTTAAAATCGCTAAACTAATGGGGAAAACTTTTTATAATATCAAAAGCAATGGGACTAAACATGAGGGAGAAAGGGGCGAAGAAAAAAGTCCCTCAAGTGGAAATCTGCCCTTAAGTGATGGTGATAGTGACTAATATGGAGTAACAACTATGGCATGATGATGATGGTGGTGGTGGTGATGGTAGTGGTGGTGGTGGTAGTACAGTACTGTCAGAATCAATGGGTTCTCATACATGGGGGGGTGACATATCCATCATCATATGGCACGCACGCACACACACACACAACTAGGACAACAACAAGGGTGACACTACTGATAGATGATGACAAGTGACAATCATAATGGTCAATCTTTCAAGTCAGTTGTTTTCAGTTTAATTTCTATTAAGCAAAAACCCGGGACCAAACTTTGTATTATTTATGTACTTCTATATTTCAGGAAGTTAAAGGGGGGGGGGGGGATTTATTTGCTCATTTTTGTATCTTGTTATTACGGGTTTTTTTTTTAGTTTCTTCCCTAGACCTCCATCAAGCTTAAGGGGAGGTTCTTAGTTTGTTTCTTACTCCTTCAGGAATCTTAAAATTTCACCCCCTTGACCCTCTTTCAAGATAAATTTGTACATTTTTCGGTAGAAAAATTTCCCGGCCGAAGGCCGGTTACTCTTAAATTACAGGCTCGCTATCGCTCGCCAGGATAAAATCGACACCTAAATGGCACGAAAGGTCTTAAAATTGACAGAATGGGGCGGACATTCTTAAAATCACCAAACTAATGGGCCAAACGTCTTAAAATCTCAAAAGCAATGGGGCTAAACATGAGGGAGAAAGGGGTCAAGAAAAAAGTCCCTCAAGTGGAAATCTCCCCTTAATAAAAACATCCGCCCAAGATAAATGTGTCCATTGTGTAGTCTTATAATTTCCAAACTAATGGGGCGGACGTCTTAAAATCTCAAAACTAATGGGGATAACCATGAAGGAGAAGGGGGTCCCAAAAAACAACAACGGTGGAAATCTGTCTCCCCTTAAAGTACCATCACCATACTATCTCGTCACTCTTCTCACAGTAGCTTAGTCACTCGGCATTATAGCGTTTATTGCATTATCACAAATAGAGGAAAATGTATCGTATCACTGTATTACCGTAGAAGTTATTTACCATCGTTAATAGATCAGTATTTTGATCAATTTAGATACCCCTTTATATTACTAGATTTGCGCTATTCTAGCCATCGCTGACTTTCAATACCCCTGCATTCTCACTGTCACCGTTACTATATCACTAGATTTGTACTATTCTAACCATCGCTGACTTTCAATAGCTCTGCATTCTCACTGTCACCGTTACTATATCACTAGATTTGTATTATTCTAACCATCGCTGACTTTCAATAGCTCTGCATTCTCACTGTCACCGTTACTATATCACTAGATTTGTATTATTCTAACCATCGCTGACTTTCAATAGCTCTGCATTCTCACTGTCACCGTTACTATATCACTAGATTTGCACTATTCTAACCATCGCTGACTTTCAATACCCCTGCATTCTCACTGTCACCGTTACTATATCACTAGATTTACACTATTCTAACCATCGCTGACTTTCAATAGCTCTGCATTCTCACTGTCACCGTTACTATATAACTAGATTTCTGATGCTGAGAGGATTGGGTTCTAGTCATGTGGTGATGGGCTGGTCTATCAGAGTGAGAACTGAGCGATCTCTGCCATACCCATAGCTTACTCTGACTGTTCCTTTAACTTATATATTCTCTAGATCTCAAGTGACGGCGTCTTTTCCGTGGATTGACCTCCCAATCTACCAAGATTGGAAGCCAAAGCGTCACATTTTTCCCTTGCCCCTCAACTTTCTCTTCATAAATTGCTCGAGGCCTTGGGGCTGTTCGGCCAGGCAGCTTGGGGAACAACAACAACAACTAGATTTGCGCTATTCTAACCATCGCTGACTTTCAATAGCTCGGCATTCTCACTGTCACCGTCACTGTCTCACCATCAACGGACATCATCACAGTATCAGGCCAATATCATTATGGCCTATCATCACCACCGCCAATTCCATCTACTTCACCATCTCACCAATATATCAATCACTTGACACCATTAAGGGGAGGTTTTTAGTTTGGTCCCTAGATATCCTTCAAGCTTATGATTACACCCCCTTGAGCCCCTTGCAAAATAAATTTGTACATTTTTCGGTAGAAAAATCTCCCGGCTGAAAGCCGGTTCCTC
>CM064543.1:2735636-2743140 GCA_032716605.1 Paralithodes platypus
TTTAGGAGGAAAAATATATAAATGAATATTATAGCAGACCAAAAACCCAAGCATTCCCCCTTTACTGGTGTATGAAACCACAGCGGGGCGCCTCCTCTTGGCTGTTGTAGTTGTGCTATAAGACCGTGACAGCTCCTGGTGATGCTCCGAGGTGACGGTATAATGGAAGGGTTAGGGAGTGGACAGGGAGAGAGAGGGAGAGAGAGAGAGAGAGAGAGAGAGAGAGAGAGCGAGAGAGACAGAGAGTAAGAGAGAGAGAGAGAGAGAGAGAGAGAGAGAGAGAGAGTTGAGAGTATAACAAAGTCTAGGGAGAGGGGAAGAGTTAGAGAGAGAGAGAGAGAGAGAGAGAGAGAGAGAGAGAGGGAGGAGAGAGGCGAGAGCGAGGAGAGTTTAGAGAGGAGAGAGAGAGTTGAAGAGTAGCGAGAGAGGAGGAGAGAGAGAGAGAGAGAGAGAGAGAAGAGAGAGAGAGAGAGTTGAGAGTATAACAAAGTCGGGAGAGAGAGAGAGAGAGAGAGAGAGACAAGGGGGGATTTTATATCTAGTTTCTTTTGTATCTGGATAAGCAAATATGTAATTTGTGTTAATTTTTTTCCATCAAAAAGCTGCGCAATAGTTGGTGTAAATCAAAGGACAGTCTATCAGCCTTTAGTTGCATGTATCCATTCAGGCAGTCAGTCAGCAAATATGTATCTGAACAGTCCTATCGTCCAATCACTCACCTAATCACATTTTAATCACTAATGAATTATTATTATTTGTTTACAACCAAATTATAATTATTTTGGTACGTCACCTAGGAGTGAATAGAATTCTGTGTTCGCTTTTTGTTTGTCCAACTATATAGTTTAAAAGTGCTGTTCGCTTTTGTTTACCAACAAAAAGCGAATATATAATGCCGTGCCAACATGCACTAATAGTCGATCAGTAAACAATTTGTCAAGCAGCCAGCTTCTCAGTTAGTGATTGTGTCAATCAGTGAGTGAGATAGTCCTTCAGTTGTCCATCAGTATAGTAAAGAGTGTGTGGTGTGTTTACCGTGGCTCGGTGGTGTAGCCAGGGTCAGCAGTTGTGTGGTGGTGTGGTCAATGTGTAACTCTACTGTGTCATCAAGGTTGGCTTGTCTCTAGTCTTATCCACTATATAAACTAGCCCTTGTTTGATCTTGATAGCCCTTTCCAGACCTTATTAATAGACTCCTTCTTTCTTAGTACCCCTCGTATGTCTTCACTAGCCTCTTACATTTAGCCCTCTCTACCTCTAATACTACCTCCCTTCTTCTTTTGTCGTTTACCCTCACTAGTAGTCCTCATAAACCTCTAATACTACCTCCCTTCTTCTTTTGTCGTTTACCCTCACTAGTAGTCCTCATAAACCTCTAATACTACCTCCCTTCTTCTTTTGTCGTTTACCCTCACTAGTAGTCCTCATAAACCTTGGCTCTAAGCTATTACTACTAACTTTCTTCAGATATTCCTTCTAATTGTCTTTTACTTTCTATATTCAGTCTTTCTTTTCACCAGGCCCCTCTTCAGCCCTAACTATACTAACTCGATCCATCCAGCCCTCTCAAGTTAATGTTGTTCCTACTAACCTCACTCACTAGCACATATCACTTTCCTCACCACTCCATTTTTTCACTTGGGTTCTGTAGCCTCACTAATGCACTAATAATACACTAATAATACATTAATACACTAATAATTTCAGGGTTATTAATGTTGAGAACGATGTTAAAAATAATATCCCCTTCCCCAACCCTCTTCCAATCCCTTTCAACCCTCACCACCCTGAACCAACTCCATCCCACCCTTTAATAGCCCTCAATACACTACATTTATCACGTACATGAGACAGGCAGAAAAGACCTACACGCCAGACCTATTCTCCCCTACAATAATCTTGGGGTCTGGTCGGTGAATTGATGGTGTGGCTGGTGAAAAGATGATGGGGTGATAAATGATTGGGGCTCCCATTCTTCCATCAGCTTTTTTTTTTTTTTTTTTTTTTATATATTCCAACACACTTCCTCTCGGGCATAGGCTGAGAGCCTTAACATTCCATCAGCTGCTCCTTCTTGTCTATTAAGCTCTTACCTGCCCTCTTGGACTCGGCTTGATTTTATGTATTATGGTTTTTAGTACATTCGAGTTTTTCCTTTCTTTGGTTTTAAGTACATTCGAGTTTTTCCTTTCTTCAGTTTTAAGTACGGTACATTCGAGTTTTTCCTTTCTTATTTTTGTTTTATTTGATTATTTATTTATTTATGTTTTGGTCCCTTATAGTTCATTTTAGTATATGCTATAGTATTCTGTATCACCTGTCACTATTTTTGCTGTGAGTATTTTATCTCAGTTTATGGTTCAATCTTCGTCTTTTTTCGTTAGTTTCTTGTTTTTCGTTTTTTGTTCATTCTGGTCTACTAATTGTTATTATTTTTCAGACATCTTTGCTATCTCGTTCAGCCAAATAATTGTTTAATGCCGAATCACTTTTATATTTGCATTTTCCTACCTAGTAACTGCTTCCATTGTCCTTGTTGTCTGTATACCCCCTCTTTCATCCAACTTCCTACCTCATTCATCTTCATATTTACCCTTATAATGCATCGATTGATTTACATAGGCCCTTTTCTTTATTTATTATTGGCAGTTATTATTATTGTTTAGTAACCCCTGCGATCTTCTTTTATTCATGTGTTGTTATCATATGCCTATCTTATCCTTTATGAATAATATGTTATGGCTTGCTTCTTTCTGGGTGTCATCGTTATTCGTGTCTTTCAGTTTATAAGGCGCGTGTGTGATTGTGTTTATTTTATTTTATTTTTGTTTTGGGGGTGGGGATTTTTTTTAGAGTGATTATATTTTATTAGAGTACAGAATGTGGGATTAGAGAAAGAAGAATATATAGGTGACAGTGAAGCAGTTGGATGGAGAACGAGATGTAATTATTGACTTTGATCGTAACCTACTCGTCTTTGTTATTGTACCTTCTTGGCTCCTTCCTTACCTATAACATGTCTTCTCTCTCTCTCTCTCTCTCTCTCTCTCTCTCTCTCTCTCTCTCTCTCTCTCTCTCTCTCTCTCTCTCTCTCTCTCTCTCTCTCTCTCTCTCTCTCTCTCTCTCTCTCTCTCTCTCTCTCTCTCTGACCTTCCACCCTGCTCCTCTCTTACTATTTTTTCCATTCACTTCATCCCACTTCCTTACCTTATTCCACTTACCTCCAACCCACCCACTCACTCTCACTCTCTCTCTCTCTCTCTCTCTCTCTCTCTCTCTCTCTCTCTCTCCCACATTCCTCTATCTCTCTCATTCCCTTTCCTCCCCACCTTATTCTATCTCCCACATTCCTCTATCTCTCTCTCTCTCTCTCTATCAATTCCCTTCATCCCCAACATACTCTTATGCTACCAAAGTCATATTATCTTCCACACCCCGCTCTATGGTCATCTATGGTCCTTGGTCGTTTGTTTGTCTTCCCCTTATTCTTACTATTATTTTTTTGTTTTCTCTTTACTTCTCACCCCCCAATTTATCACATTTCTCTTCCATCCACTCTGTATTCTATGGTGCTTGTTCTTCTGTTTGTCTTTGTTAATGTATTTCCTTTCTTATCCACCAATCTATTACATTTCTCTTCCATCCACTTTTTATTCTCTAGTCCTTGGTCTGGTTTTTTTCCTCCTTCATACTGCATCTCTCTCACCCCTCCTCATCTCCTTCTCTGTCCCATTCCTCTTCTCTCTCACCCCCCTTCCACCTCCTTCTACGCTCCCTATGCTCTCCCAGTCATTTTCTAAACCACCCCCCACTTTTCCTCTATCTTCCTCATAAAGCGATTACAAATGCAATCTTAGATCTCACCTATAAAAGTGATCTCCGCTGCATCTAATGGTATTCTCTACACAAATTACTAGTCTCTAGGAACCACCTCAGTTCTGCTCTTACACGCAGTCACCGCATCTCACCTTCTTTCTCTTCACCCCCCCCAACCCCTCATTATCTCTCTTACTTCCTCTATCTTCACCCATTTCTAGTCTCTCTCACCTTACCCCCCCTTCTACTCGTTCTACCTCTTCTCTCTCTTTTCCTTTCTCCCCTATCTCCCCACAATCCTCTTTTCTATCACCCCCCTTCAACCTCTTTCTCTCTCCCACCCCTCCGCCCCCTCCCTTCTTATGTCCCCATGTCCTCTTCTTCACCCCCCCGCTTCTCTCTTGTCCTCTCCCGGTATCTCCCCCATTCTCTTCTTCTCACCTCCCCCTTCTCTCTCTCTATCCTCCTATCTCTCAACCTTCCTTTCTCTTCACCTCCCCCCATTCTCCTCTTCCTCTCCCCCATACCCCTCTTCTCTCTCTTTTCTCTCCCTCTATCTCCCCAATGCCTATTCTCTCAACACCCACCTAACTCCTTCTCTCTTTCTTCCTCTAATTTCCCCCCCCCCCCTATTCCTCTTCTTCTCTCTGTGGTTCTTCGGTTCTTCCCCTCCTACTGTGTTGATTCTGCCCTCCCGTCCTCCTTTCCTCCC
Organism: Paralithodes platypus; assembly: GCA_032716605.1. Taxonomy (NCBI): domain Eukaryota; kingdom Metazoa; phylum Arthropoda; class Malacostraca; order Decapoda; family Lithodidae; genus Paralithodes; species Paralithodes platypus. The sequence continues at coordinate 2,740,165 of CM064543.1, forward strand.
TCCCTCCCTCACTCGGTCTCTCTCCCTCTCTTTTTTTTTTTTTTCCTTCCACCCTCTATCTACATGTGTCCATACTTTCCTGCTGCTTCTCCTCTCTTCTCTTCTGTTTGTTCTTCTCTTCTCTTGTCCCTCTTCTATCCCATCTTTCTCCTCCCCCATCTCATCGTCATCTCTCCATCCCTTTCTATCTCTCTCTCTCTCTCTCTCTCTCTCTCTCTCTCTCTCTCTCTCTCTCTCTCTCTCTCTCACATACACACACACACATTGTTGGAAATTAGAGATAACGACGTTCAACACTAGTATATTATGGAAACTTGTTTACGTAGATGATCTGTTCTACCTGGTACAAATTTTCCTCAGGAGTTGTATGTTCAGTAGAGCAGTTTCTGAAGATAATATAGTGTTTTTCACTCAAGGAAATACTCTACACGATCGCCTACGATATATCTCTGAAATTAATCGTAAGGTCTTGGAGTTAATATCTAGTACTTGTAAATTCTTGAAACTCGTCCTTCCTTCTCTCCCTCCACTAGAGTCGGTTTCATTTCAGCTGACGGTAAATAGAATCCCTTAGCAACTTATTTATAGATACCTACTGAAACAATGCGAAACTACTATGTCTCTTCATCATATTATTTCCAAGGTTTCATAATATAATATATTAATGATAATGATAATGATAATTAATATTATAATTCACTACAAAATCTTTATAATCGGTAAGAAAAACAAGAGGAAGACATGGCAATTTACCGTCAGATGGAAAGAAACACAGTATAATTATTCTTTGTAACGCTTCGTAACTCTCTCCTTCAAGATCCACCACCACCACCACCACCACCACCACCACCACCACCACCACCAGGGCCTGTATGACTCACGACTCCTGAATGCTTCACAGATTTACCTCTCCTACTCTTTCTTTCCTTCTCAACCCCTTCACCACCAGTACGCAATTGTTACCATATTCTTTTTCTTTTTTGTATATGTGCATGAAGTAAACAAAAGGCAAAACTGCCTGTAACAAGTGCCCTCCCCCCCATCCCAAGTTTGAAAAAGTGATCGAGAGCCAAAATATAGGTACGTTAGAGGTAATTTACGATTATTGGAAAGAAGTGTGGTGTGCTTGTTAAGTGTAGTGAAATGAATAGGAGGATGGGTTTGTGAGAGTTAGCTAGATTACTCTCTGTATAGTTGAGGCACAAATAGAAACAGTGGGGAAGGCCAGATAAATGAAACAAGAGTTCCAGCATTTCCTTATCATATGCGTATGTGGCCTCCCCTGGGTGGTGCCCTGCTCGATTGGTGCTTATAATCTCTCCAATAAAACCATTATACGATTGCTTTACTTTATAATCTACCTCTACGACTCAAATGGGTAAAGACGAACTCCATAAACCCTCTTAGTAACATAGACTATTTCTTTAGTTGATAATCTACCTCTACGACTCAAGTGGGTAAATAGGATCCCAATAAACCCTCTTAGTAACATAGGTCATTCTTGAATTGCATAAAATCATCTATTTTTAGCCAGAATCAAAGGGGTTAACACGTATTTTTTGTCCTGTCTTCCTTGTTGCCAGCTAGAATTCCACACCTTGCTCTGATAGTTTCATCTACTACATTCAGGCTTTTTCATTCTTAACCCCTTATGTACTGGCGACGTGTTTTATTTTTTATTATAGCTAGCTTTAGGCAATTTTGTGCAATTTAAGAAGGATATGTGTGCCTTGTTACCCTTATTATCTTAACATCGCCTCTATCTCCCCTTCCTCTATATTTGGTTTCTATTTGAGTTAAGGGGAGGTTTTTAGTGTTTTTCCAAGACTTCCATCAAGCTTGAAATTACACCCCCATGACCCCCTTTCAAGATAAATTTGTACATTTTTCGGTAGAAAAATGTCCCGGCCGAAGGCCGGTTCCTGCTTAAATTACCGGCTCGATATTATCGCCAGGAAAAAATCGACACAAAATGGGACGAAAGGTCTTAAAAGTGACACTAATAAATGGGTGTGAAAGTTCTTAAAATCGACAAAATTAATTGGGCGGCGAACGTCTTAAAATCTCAAAAGCAATGGGGCTAAACATGAGGGAGGAAGGGGTAAAGAAAAAAATCCCTCGAGTGGAAATCTCCCCTTAAGCCTATTCCCACTTTGTTTGGGTGTCTTTCCTTCCCTCTTGTCCTCTTCCCAATCATACGCCTTCGTCCCTTGTTGCCATCTCCCCTTTGTTCCTTGTTGCCACATCCCCTTTCGTAAGTGTAAGCAAAAATCAAGGATGTACAAAAGTATATGCGCCACAGTAGTGATTTACCGATCTATCCTTATAATAAGATGGGTGTATTTCTATCAATCAGACGAATCCACCCTTTTCAGTCTTTGTTATTGTATATATATATATATGCAATTTTGGTTTATAATGTAATTTATGTTAGCCAAAACAGAGTTGGAAAACAAAAACTATTAATTGCCTCGTTTCCCCCATCTGTGTCAATCCTACCATTGTCTTCTTATGTCTTTCATTCTTTCACTTGCATTTGACATGGTGAAACTTTAGGCTTTATTCGTTTTGTATCATTAATTCACATTGTTCGTACAGTTTCCTACGTTCTTCCAACACAAATCTGTTCCTATATTATTATGTTCTTCCCTCTTTCCAACTTTCCCTCTTCTTTCCTTCCTCTCCCTTGTTAGCCTAAGAGAAATCCGAACAAACAGCTGATCAGAGAAAAAGAAAACGAGTCAACCTTTGTGGGTTAAGGGAAGATGGTTCACTTTTTGGTCGATATTTTTGTTTGTGTTTTTTTTTTTTTTTTTTTAATATACTGTATATATATATTATTGTTCTAGTTTCCTCCCTAAACTTCCATCAAGCTTCAAAACACACTAATGGGACTAAACATGAAGAGGAATGAGGACCAGAAAAACGGCCCATTTCCCCCTAAAACGTCGGGGTTAACCCTCTCGGTAACAGGGT